>JANHAO010025705.1:0-11286 GCA_026873985.1 Saraca asoca
AGAGAGAGACGTTTTCTAGCAAAAACGTAGTGGTAAGGCAGTTCCATCCAATCGGAGTTTCATCTTGCTCATGTGTGGATACTGTAGAGACACGAATCTGTTGTTCTGTGTTCGTGATTCTACATCAAGGCGCAGTCTCTGTTCGTGTTCATTGGATCAAGCTGAAATATTGCATCAAGTCGTAGCATCATAGGAAAGGAAGGAGCATCCAGACGTGTTTCTATTGTTCTGGATCAAAAATCGCAACATCAAAAGGAACTGTGACCTGTGTTGCTGCAAACTGCAATAAACGCAACACGAAAATGTATTTTTCTGGACCAACTGGTTTATATTCTACACATAGATCCGTGGCTAGGGTTTCAAAATTTTAAATTTTCGTTGTGCTTGTTGCCATGAAACCTAACAGCTCATGGTCAGTCTCATTAGAGCTTTCTTCTTGGCTTGAGCTTTCACGCTGCTAGTCATCTTTTTCATTCTCACGATCCCTATGGACCTCTGACCTTAGTTATGAGTTTGATGAATGAATGGAACCGGCACATTGGCGTTCACCTCTAACGGGGTTCTTCATGCTAAGGCCCTGGTTGCTGGGGTCTTCCTTTCAGTACAGCTTCCACTTGTCTTTGTGTGCCCTAGATTTATGCCTGGGCTAAAGCTCTTACCATGTCTGCCAGTTCCCTCACTATGTTTTCAAGCGCTTCTTGGTGCTGATACTAAGTCAAGGCTCCATTAGCTTCAAGGGTGGTGGGTTGGTGTAGAGTGGGAGGTGCCATGTTCGCTATTGCACTTGTTGTAGGGCAGTAGAGTCCCGTTGAGGCTGTGTATAACATTCAAGCTGGCCAACAGATGTTCCCGTGCTTCTGGCAGTTCTTTCTCTTGCCATTATAGATGAAACGGTCTATTAATAATGAAGAAAACGTAGTGACGGCCCTCCTTCTAGTGCCAAAATATTGACAATGAAATCCGATCAATAGGTGTAAGTTTAGTGTTATCCCAAACTATAAGTTGAAGAAGCGAGTCAATGGAAAAGAAACAGAAAAGAAAGAGGAAAAACAGCAAACACCGAAAACTTTTATCGTGGTTCGGCTAAAGTCAATCAAACTCTACGTCCACGTTGAGTTGCATTAGCTCTTTTATGGAGATTCTTCATTTGGTTCAACGGAGATACAATGCTGAGTAACAATTTCAACAAAGTGTCTGCATGCAGTTTTTCACTATATCTTATATAGTGGTCTCTTCCCCCTATTTATAGAAGAGGAGAGGTTTACAAGTGTAATTTAACAGATAATAAAATGATTATTTTCGTCACTTTAGGCAATAAATGCTTATCGTCTGGTAATAAATACTGGGCAAATCATTATCGGATTATTGGGGGTTGATGTGTCGATTTTGGAGGCTGACCTATCGCTTGGGAAGATGTGCCCTCAACTGATGACTAAGCTTCCGTACTAGTGCTCAGCTCGCTATCATAGTGACCTAGGTCTGCATTGGATGACCTGCTCATCATGGATCAACCTCATTGTTGGATCTGCCTAGAATGGAAGGATGGTTTAGGCGTTACGCTCTACTCAGCGAGCTGGGCTTCTTGCATCCTTAGTCCGCAGGTAGTGAGCTGGCATTCCGCTAAGTGTCCTTAATTGGCAAGCGATCTGGCCCTCCTCTTTAATTGGGCCTTGCTTCTTACAGGGCCCTGGCCAGTCCATTTCAGGTGATCTAGAAAATACCCATAATATAATACAACAACAAATACAGGTTATTTTTGCTTGGACAAAGCACCTTATGTGGACTCAGCAACAACAACAAAATCAGTGTTCGCTGCCTCCTCTTTCACCTTATCTTCATTCATATAGCTACCTCCAACCCCTGTGTACTACTTGTTGTCTCCCACTTACATGTATCTGTTGTTACTATAGTCACCGATTCAATTGACAGTTGGACCATCACCAGCAAGAAGAACTAGATGGCCCATTAACCAACATAGCAATAGCATGCTACTTAGGATCAAAAAATTGATCTTTCATATATCATTGATTAAAATAATATAATTTATGAATTATTTTATTAATTTTATATATTCGTAACTATTTGTGCGCATTGTATTTTAATTTTGCATTATAAATTAAATATTAATTTTTAGAAATTAGAATTAAAAATATTAAAATTTATTTTTTACTAATTAAAATTATTTTTTAAAATTGTTTTCATGAAAAATTAAAAAAAATGAATTTTAAAAATTATATTAATCAAAATTTGAAAAATTATATTTATTTCGATAGAATTTGAATGGAATTTGTGACAAAATTTTCAACGAATTTTTGATGACTTTCTGATGGAATATTGACAAATAAAAAGAAAAAAAAATCTATGAAAAAACCATCTTCTCAAAGTCTTTTGAAAAAATCCCTCAAAAATAATGAAAAAAATTTCTAATGATAATTTCACTAACGATCATTTTCCATTAGAAATTGATAATAGATTTTTTTATATTTTCTAAAGAAATTTTCAATTAAAAAAATTGTACTTTTTTTTAGTGATAATAACTGATTTGTTTGAGTTGAGTTCTGAATACCCGTTCATATTAACACTGTAATATTATAATTATACAAAATATCCACGACCCCATTGCGTGCTCCGTAACATGAAATGATATATTCTGTTAAAGACGGTTCTTCACGTAAATGCCTTGAATGGATAAATCAATCACTTATCTTTGTGAATCTGACATTAATCCTCTTATACCAACCAATTGGTATACTTGAAATGCATTCTTTTAAACTCCCAAAAAAGACATTATGTGGACCGGATTAAAAGGGTCAGTCATCCAAAAATTAGGATTTATTTCTTTTCGTAAATATTCGCTTGTACTATACCATTTCTCAATGGATTGGCATAATTTTTCTACCACGTGTGTGGTCCCATGATGATGTTGATTTTTGAAAATCAAACCTTCTTGTTTAGCATGTTGGTCGTTCAAATGGTAATTAATATTGACACGAAATCGGGTGTGAACAAATATACAGAGGACTTGATTGGTACTAATTTTTTTAATTATATTAGTATGAATAAACCTAGTGAATAATTAAAACATGTAATACTTTTTTGAATATATATTATTTTATATTTATTGTATGATTTTATATATGAGGAATATGAGCCTGTCTAATTGATCAATAGCATAAAATATAATTTATATGATCTAATTTATTTTAAAAAATAGACGAAAACTTAAAATAACGCATATTCAATTTTATAAATAAATTAGATTAGAATAGACTAAAAATAGACTATACTACCAGTGATCCGACGATCTATAATACATTGAGAAGGCCATTTATTTTTAGCTCCTTAAGCCATATGCGATTTGACGGTGGTTCTTTTTTCAAGTGAAAATTCTTTTTCTGTAAAACAAAATAGACATAAAAAATAAAAATAGAAAAATTACAAATTTACAAAAATGAGCTCTGGTATGTTCTTGATTTTATTTTTCTTAAAATGAGGTTATGCGTCTGTACACTTTCCAAAAAAATTATATAAATGCATACTTTTGTAATTTTTATTATTAAAAGTTGTAATATTTTTTCATTAAATGTTACAATTTTTTATATAGAAATTCAAAAAAATTTCAAATTTTTTTTATAACTTTAAATGATATAATTGTAATTTTTATATATTTATTATACATAAAATTTATACATGTTTACAATACTTTATAAAAATGTTACAAAATTTTATATAAAAAATTAAAAAAAATTAACTTTTACATTAAAATTTTATAAACACTTATAAAATATCAAAACCCCTGAGAATAAGAATAGCAGACAAGGATAATGGAGTCTCTCCCCGACAGAGGAAAAGTAGTACGCTTTCGTCGGGAGTAGTGTAGCCACCATTTTTCAATTGTGAGCGGTGCAAAGTGACCCAAAAAACTGACAAAGAACAGTAAAAAGTAAACCGGGAGAAAGACCAAAGGGGATTTGATTCATTTATTCCTATCTTAAGCTCAAAAAAAGGAAGAGCAAGGGCTCGTCAGACTCAATCATGTAAATTTCAACTTTAATCTCTCCCAATTGTCAATTTTACCATATTTATAATAATAATATATTAAAATTTTGAGTCACCCTCATTTTTCCGTCTTTGTAAAATTTAAATTTTTTCACTTTCATCTCTATCAAATATTTTTTTATCAATTTTATTTCTATAAAACATTAATTTATTCAATTTCATTCCTCATGTTCATATAAAGATTAATTTGTTTAATCCATCCAATTTTATTTCTTTAGAGATAAAATTGAATAAATTAATATTTTTTCTCTAGAGATAAAATTGGATAAATTTATATTTTATATGAATAAAATTAATAAAAATAATTTCACATGAATAAAAGTAAAAAAAAAATTATATTTTTCTAAACCCAAAAAAAGAGTTTTACTCTAAAGTCTTCTTGTAAGTCTTGTACGAAAACTATGAAGCCCTCCCACAAACAAGGGTAATGTTTTAGTAGGCATGGGAAGGACTTTGTGCTTGCCGGTATTCTTATATTTTATGAAAAAACAAAATCTGTAATTTTTCATAATCTTTTTTTTTTTTTTGAATTTTTCCGTAAGGATTTTTTAATCTTTTTCTAAAAACTACTATGAACATTTATTGTTAATATAATTGCAAATTTTTATATAACATTAAAATGGAGAATTCATGTTAAAGTTATAATTTTTAAAGAGAATAAAAATTTAACCCATTTGGATGGCTGATAAGAGACCAATGCATACTTTATTTATTAAAGTGAAATAATTTATTTTATTTTTAAACTTTACTTTATGAATTTGCATCTAAGCACAACTTTTTATGAAAAATGTTTAAAAAGAGAAAATGCTTCAAATTGTAAGTTAATAAGAAATGCTTTATGGACTCTTGCAACGAGCAAGAGGTAAGTTGTGTGCGGCCCCCACTTCCGCAGACTATGAAACCAATTGATGATATTCACATGCAATTTTCGCACACAACACTCATAAAATCATTTTTTATTATTAATTTTTTTTTGTAAGTCTAAATTTAATATTGAAAATAACACAAAAAAAAAATTGTGCTAAGATAGAATTACCTAAAGTGACTAAAACTTTTCAAGCCCCAGAACAACAGTCAGTTGCCCCGAAGGAAGTGTCAAATTGCAGAAAACACAAAGCTTAAAGGGTCTATTGCTGAGTTTGAAACAATAGGACGCAAATCACACAGGGCTTAGACAGCCTTTTTGTAATAGTTCCCAGCACATGGCAACTGCATATATTATCTCTTGCAGTAACATCCATAAAATTATGGTTTAATAATTTTGACTAAGATTATGTTTGGATGAGTGTAAAATAGGAGTAAAGAAGAGAATTTTTGAAAGTTAGATAAAAAAAGAAAACATGAAGAAGAGAAAATTTAATGTTAACCTAAAACAGTATCTTTCTATTTTCTGTTTTCTTCTTTTCTCTAAATCCTAGTTAGAGAAAGTTCTAAATTTCAAAGTTTACTTTTCCCTTTTACTTTCTTTCCTCTCATCTAATCTCGCTAAGACTATTTCTTGTATGCAAGGATTATGGCCCTATTTGTACAAATATACATTGTGGATACAAATAATTTCTTGAAAAGAAAATTTATAATACGCAATCATAACAAAATCGAAAGCAAAATGTATCATAATCCAACCATTCATAAAGCAATACTGTAATTAGCATCACAAAAGTAAAGATCAGACTCAAATTTTACAGCATATAAGCAACCCATAATCTCTTATACTCCGTAAACATTATATACTATCATTCATATATCATATCAATACTACCAAATACTCCCGAACCATACTCAAACATTCATCAAAGTTAATTATCCAACAAAACACCATAATCTGAAGCTAATCAAACTTCATAATACAAACGCCTTCCAACCTCAAAAGAAATGAAAGCATCAATACAAGCATACTGTACCTGTTGAGCAGTGAGCCACGGATTATCCCACCTACTCCTACTAATCATCTTTGGCTTAGCCATTTCCCTCCCAAGAATCCTCATTGCCAGAATCTTCAGCCCAGAATTCTTTAATTCCTTCGCCCCCAATCTCTCGGACGCCAGAGTTCGAAGATCAACAATGGAAGCCACATTCAATCCATAATCATACAGAAGCTTATCAACATCCCCCTCGATCCCAACGCCAACAAACGTGTAATTAGGGTTGCCCAGAAAGTTGATCAAAGATTGGGGCACGTTTGGGGCGTGAATGATTTGAAAGATGAGGCAGCGGCGGCCGACGCAGAGTTGCAATGTCGCGACGGGGTTCTGCATGTTGCGCTGGACGTTGGGCCGCCACTCGACATCGAGGCCGACGATGAGCTCGCTGAGACGGCGGCGGTGGATGCGCTTGATTTCGTCGAGCCATTGATCGACAATGAAGGGGGCATCGGTGACGAGAGTTAGGATGTTGTCGGTATAGAAAGTGACGTCGTAGAGATTGTGGGTTTCGTAGGCAGGACCGTGATCGTAAATGGCGATCGACATTTTTGGATTTCAAGAGAAGAAAGGGATTGGGGATTGGAGATTTGGGGACTCTGGAGAGAAAAGTTTGTTTCTTCGCAGTCAAGAAGGCAGAGAAAGTGTCCAGCGGCGGTGGGTTTCTTTGGCGCCTCTCTGACTCCCAAGTCAATTTTCTTTTTATAAATAATAATTGAATTAGGGTGTCTGGCATTCCACTTTTTTTTTTTGTCTCCTTTTTCCTTTTAATGCTTTCAAATCGACCAAAGTTGTAAGTAGGTAGATAACTATATATTAATCTGACACATAAAATTACCAAATAACATTGACAGAAAATTTTAAATTTATTTTCTTTTCTTGAATTTTAGGAATGTGTACTGACATTTTAAATTATATAACGTTTGAACTAAATTTTGATATTTTTCTTTATGAGTGATAAGCTATTTAATATTTCATGTAATATTTTGTATTAAAATTTAAAATATTAAAAAAAATCCAAAAATTAATATATAATATCATTGTATTATTAATGGTACTAGTTAATCTTATTATGTTTTTGACACGATTAATGGTTAAAATGATATTATTGCAGTTAAATTTGGTCATGTTAATTTTTTTTTTTTTTTGGTAGAATGATCATATTAATTTTAAGTTAAAAAGAGATATAAATATATCCTCATGTATAATAAAATCTAAAATTGTGTGAAGAATAACAAGAAAATTGTGTTTGTTTTTGTAACATAAAACTCATGTGACCAAGGCCTAGATTAAACAAATTCCATTTTCATATATAATAATGCCATTCTCTTTATTTTCTTTGGTGCTTATGATGTGGACACTAATTCGCAAGCATAACATTTCAAGAAAGAGGATGTGAATCCTTAAATTTATCAAGATATTGATAAAATAAATGTAGGGAGGTAAGATACAATCTATGATTCTAAATTTTACAATTTTTTTATTAAGATTTATTATTTTAATATAAAAAATTTATATTCATTTTTTTTTCTAAATTTACATCCTTAATCTTATCCCAACTATGTACCTCCAAGTAGTAAGATTTACTTTAAAAAGTATAATGATTCGTAGTGAATAAAATCAAGAAAATAAATATAAACTTAAAAATTATTTTTAATTATTTATTAAATTATGAATGATTGATTTTTTTATTAATAATTATGATGCAGCATTTTATTCTTTAAAATGTATTTTACATTTTACAAGAGTTAGATTAATTTCAATTATGTATGCATCTGTGTCATAATAATATTTGTATTTGAAAATATCCACTTAGATGTACTTATTTCTATATATATGTGATGATTAAAAATAAGTTGATTCAACTTCGAGTATAATTTCTAAAATATGCTATGTGTAACAGTTTATAAATAAAATCAATGATTGCAACATCATTGAACATGTCATAAAGATTCAAGCTCATAGCCTCTATGTTTAATGAATTTTTTATATTCAGAAAAGAAAAATAAAAAATATGTCGCCATTATCATTAATACATTGTGTCTCATCATTTCATGTATGTAAAGTTGTCAAAATGATTAGTTTTGCAAACTCTCGATCCGCAAACTCAACTTGTTAAATTATATGAATTTAGCCATTATAATAAATGTTCAATAAAACAAACAATAATAAGAATGAAATAAAATTCATTGAATTTGACTTTTCTAATATATAACAGGTATTTAAGAGGATAAAATGAATCATCACATTAATATTTATATATAAATCTTGGCCCAACTTTATGTTTTATATAATTATTATATTCATATATTTGATCTAATTTTAATTAATTCTACTTCAAGATCACCTATATAATTAAGTTTTTAGTTTTTAATGAATTTTAAACTATAAATAATTAGTAAAAGAATTAAACATTATAATTCTTTCTTATAATAATAATAACAACAACTTTTTCAGATGAAATTAAGTAATTTGTATTTCAATAAAACAAAATAAAATAAAAATAAGTCACTTGTAAATTGTACAAATATATTATCTAAAGTAGGTCTATAAAGTTTTGCCACGCCTAGTCTATGTATCAAAGTTTTGCAATCAAATTGAGCCCAATGTAAAGTTACACGTAGATGATGACTCTGTCTAAATGACTTTATTTTCATGAGGGGAAAAGGTTCACCTTGTGTTAGCAAGACCCCAAATAGTGAGTCCACCTTAGAAAATTAAATAGTATTAATTTCACAATTATTTTATTATATATATTATTTATGATTATTTTTTTTATTTTACACATAGCCTAATCCACATCTGACTTCTCTTGCTAAAAGCTAAAAGTAAGTAAAACAGTTTAACTCAGGCAATATCATTTGTAAAATTGTACGTGCAATTATAAAAGAAAATTGGGACAAACTTCATCAGCAATTTCAGAATTAAATGCAATTATGAAAAAGCATTATTCGGAAAGAAAAAAAAGACTCTGTGCAGTAAAGGGGCCAGGCTATTAGAAAAAGGAAAAGTATTCTACCTCTTTCGGTTCACCAACAATCATTGTACTTTGAAGAGCAGGGAATAATAACCCAGTTGGCTTAATCGAAATAGTTTCTATGCATTTAATTATTTATATTTTAAATTTGAATATAGATAATTTATAAATGTTCTTATAAATTTTAAAAAAGATTATGACATTAGGGTTGAGCAACCTACCTTACGACTAAATTTTTGTTTAAAAGGAAAAAAGAATAGGGAATAATTCCTTTTATGAAATAGGGTTAATCCCTTTATTTTTTTTTTTAGTTCTTTATTGCAATTTATAGTATTATTAAATGAATGTATTAACATTCTTCCTCTTGCTTAGTGACAAAGGCATTTGACTAAAGTTATCCTTAATTTCTTATCCCCATAAATGAAAAAAGGCAGTGATCTTGAAACACAAGCCAATTTCCTTTTTGGCCAAATAATTGTAGTGTGATGATCAATTTGTCACAGGGAAATTATCTTTCTTATCCCCATGATAGATGACACTAATCTATGAATTTTAATGCACATATGTTGTAGGTACCATTAAAAAATAATGAATGTGAGAAAATTCTACCTTCTAACAGAGACATACAATATTTAACTCCGTGGTTGGGCCATTAATATCTACTGCCTGAATGCCCACAGCACCTCCATCCTCATCAGATGAAAAGGAATCATCCAACGATGTCTCATCATTACATTCCTCATCGCTGCTTTCCGCCATGTCACTACCATCACAGTGAGATCCTCCCAGCAACACGCTTTTATACGAACACTTATGATCAGCATTCTGGGAGTCCTCGGCCTCACCCTCAACAACGTCATTATAAGCTCTCATTCCAGAGGCATCTCCAGAAAAAACGTCCACACCTCTTTTAATCTTCTTAGTATTACGCTGAAGTATATCAGCCTCCTCTTCTGAGTTCTTCTCCATGTGCTTAGTTCTAGAGCTATCCGAGAACATTTTCACTCTTCTCGTGCTGTTGTGTACCACACTACCTTTCTTTTTTTTTTTTTTTTCCTGACAAAAGAAAGAAACAAAATTGAAATAATCCAAGAAAGAAACAAATTTGGCATAATCCAAAATGGATATTAGTCTCCAGAATATCAAATAAGATTGGGCCCAGTTGAAGAAATGGTTACAAGGAGTTTCAGGTCCAAACCAAGGCATATTCATAGAGTTTAACCAAACAAGAGTTGGACGCATCAACCGTCCAATAGATATATGACAAAAGCGTGATCCAAACATATATAATGTGACTACCGCAACTGTTCAAAGGATGATGCTACCGATACATTAAAAATATCCCATCCCACATTGTTCGTCCAAAAGCAAGACATTCGGCATCTATATATACCAATACGTATCTTTTACTTAAAATATCTTTATTACACTTACTGAAACAACTACTGTTATGAACGATTAATTTTATTATGTGTGCAAGTTACCTAGAAATAACTTGCCATTCCGTCAGTCTACAGGTCCTGAATAGAAAGTTTCAAGAACTAACAAACAACTAGTCTAGGAAAGCCAACACCTGCACAACCTTCTAGAAGCAAGGAACCCAATTTAGAAGGGCTTTTTGCCCTGCAAGGGACAAAAAAAAAGTATTTCCTCAGCAGGGTTGGCAACAAAACTATTTCCCTACAGGGGGTGGCTTTTTGGGAGACGTTATTGTGAATAATGTCTTCGGCCTTTTTTTTATTTTTTTTAAAATTTTTTTAATGTATTTCAATTTTTTCATAATTTACATTTATATTTTTTAATTAAATTTTAATCAATATATAATTAATTATTATATATTATATAATTATTTTATATTATATTTTTTAAATTTTATTTAACATTTAACTAATTTCCTCTTACTTCTTTTCCAAGAAATAATTTTTTAAATTTTATATTTAAATTATTTTATATATTCAAATTTTAACATATTAAATAAAAATTTTATTTTATTTTTTATTTAAATTTTAATCAATATATAATTAATTATAACATACTATATAATTATTTCATATTAATTTTATAAAATTTTATTTAATTTTTAACTAACTTCTTCTACAAGAAATAACCTTTTAATTTTTATATTTAAATTATTTTATATATTTAAATTATAACATATTAAATAAATTTTAATTTTTTATTTAAATTTTAATCAATATATAATTAATTTTAATATATTATATAATTATTTCATATTAATTTTTTATATTTTATTTAATATTTAACTAACTTCCTCTACAAAAAAAATTACCTTTTTAAATTTTATATTTAAATTATTTTATATATTTAAAT
>JANHAO010025706.1:0-11280 GCA_026873985.1 Saraca asoca
GATGGCCTCCACAGCCTGCGGCCCAAAGAATGCGAAATCCATATCCGGGTGTTCCTCCCATAAGGTGAAGAGGAAATTTTTACAACTTTTCTGCCTCGATTCCTTTGTTGCAATAGCCACCCGCGAGGACATCTCGGCTTTCACAAGGCGAAGCTCCTTCCTCACCTCATCCAATTTCTTCCTGGCAACTTTAGCTTCACGACGAGCAGTATCCATTCGCGCAACAGCACTCTCGGTAGCTTCGATAGCTGACTGAAGGCGCCCGCTTACATCTTCCAGTTCCATCTTTGCCTTCCTCAGATCTATCAAAATATGCCCCACCGTTTCTTCAGCGACTTCGCGGCGTTTAATCTCGTCCACAAGCTTAGCCTCCATCTTCGTAACCCTCCCACGTAACCCCTAGTTCTCGACAGTAGAAGACACAAGATCATTCGCAAGCGAAGATTGCGCATCCTCTTGGCCGCAAGCCGCCTCCTCAATCTTCAAAAGCGTCAAGACACTCTATAAAAAAAAAAGACCAACAGAAAAAGTTAGGTGAAAGCATTAAGCTCGAATTGTACCGATAAATGAACTGTAGAATGAATCCTACCGCAAAGTCGTAGCGGGCAGCATGACCCGTGAGCTTCCCTATGCTGCAATATTTAGCCTCCAGCACCCCGACCTTCTGCTTTGGCCCAAGTATGGTACTCATATTCTGGACTAGAGTCTAGGCATACTCCTCCGTCAGGGACCCGGCCTCGGCCAGAGGAGGAATAGGCTCGCCTTCAACCTCGTGCGACGATGCCTTCTTACGGCCTTTTTTGACTCTTCTCCTCTTAAGAGCAGCATCAAACAGGGCAGGATCCTCGACAACATCCACCGTTTCGGGATGAGTCAGTGACAACCCCCCTCTAGCGATGGCCGTAGGCGATGACAGCAACACGGTAATTTCTGGACCCGTGTTGTCAGGGACGGGGACTCTGTTTGCAGAGGGAGAATCTGTGGTGGGACCCAAAAGACGTCGCTTGGTGCCGTGAGATGGGGCCTCTTTTAGAATAAGATCCATAATACGGTTGTAATCGTCGAAGTTAGCGGAATGAACCTCAGACGTTCGATGAATACCGATCTCCTCGGTTGCTGGGGTATCTAAAAGAGGTGCGAGCCCGTACCAGCAAAGTCGTGGCTCGTTGAACTGGAAGTCACTCTTGGGATCGTCCGTTAATCGAAGATTATCCAAGACACCAAGCTCCTCAGCCTTCAAAGTAGGAGCCTTGCCGGTCCTGACTAATAAAAGGAAGAAAGATGTCAGTAACACGTCAAGGGCACGAATAACGATCGCGTCCAAGTAATACGCCAAAAAGCATACAATTCTTGCATGGAAACTACGTCCAAGTAATGTGGTAGCCCCACACACAATTCTTGCATAGAATGACGATCGCGTCCAAGTAATGTGCTAGCCGCACACAATTCTTGCACACGTCAAGGGCACGAATAACGGTCGCGTCCAAGTAATACGCCAAAAAGTGTACAATTCTTACATGAAAACTGCGTGCAAGTAATATGCTAGCCCCGCACACAATTCTTGCATAGAATGATGATCGCGTCCAAGTAATGTGCCAGCCGCACACAATTCTTGCACACATCAAGGGCACGAATAATGGCCGTGTTCAAGTAATATGCTAAAAAGCGTGCAATTCTTGCACGAAAATTACGTCCAAGTAATGTGTTAGCCCTGCACACAATTCTTGCGCAGAATGACGATCGCATCCAAGTAATGTGCCAGCCGCACATAATTCTTGCACACGTCAAGGGCACGAATAACGGCCGCGTCCAAGTAATACGCCAAAAAGCGTACAATTCTTGCACAGAATTTACGTCCCAGTAATGTGCTAGCCCCGCACATAATTCTTGCGCAAGACGACAGCCGCACCCATGCATTCTTATGCATACCAAAAGAGCGGTAGACAATCCCTCGGGGTGAGAAGATCCAAACAAACGCTGACCACTATCAGAGGACTCCACGGGCAAGTCCAGAAGGTTATCAAGAAATCAGTCGAAATGTAACTCTCATCATGCAAAGCGAGTTAAGAGTTAGGGGCTTATATTGTAGGTATCTTTAAAACGCGCCAGGTAGCCCTCGCACAAGTAACCCAAATGGGAACCGAGGGGAAATCCAGTTCAAACTGGGAAAGCGTCACGATCGCTGGCTTGAAGAAGTCGTTATGATACGAGGAAATGAAAAGCTATCTCCACAGTAGCCGACGTCGTGAAACGACTCCACGAGAGCAAAGGTAGTGTCCGTGGGACCATGACTCACTGCTTCAAAAGACAATCTTGAAGTCTAGCCAGCCATCTGACACACGACAAGAAAGTTGACAACTCCGGTCCCAAACAATACACATCAGCTCCCCGATAAATCGACAGTGATTTGTCTAGCATTAATTACACCGACGGCCAGCATTAAATGCTATAGATGGCGAAAGTGATCATTTTTCCGATCTGATAGAATTACATTTGTAACCTCCTCCTTCCTTATAAATAAGGGAGGCAGGATAAGAAAAAGGGAACGGATTTTGTGTAAACTAGAAAATCGATAATACAAAGAAAAAGTGGACGTAGGGGCCGAAAAAAGGCTTTCGCCGAATCACGTAAAACTCTCGGTGTTTCCCTTTCTTTTCGGCCATCCCTCTAAAATCTCTCATTGTTCTTCTGTAACTTTTCTCCAACACGCAGATAGGGGGTGCGATACCACATTACGTAGTTGACCGAATTTTGGTGTCAACAGAAATCAAGTCCATCTTAGAGAAAATAGTGAAGTCAAGTAGAAATGATTGGAGTCTAAGATTGGATGATGCAATGTGGGCCTATAAAATAGCATACAAGACACTCATTGGGATGTCTCCTTACAAGTTGGTTTTTGACAAGGCATGTCATCTTCTTGTGGAGATATAATATAGGGCTTTTTAGGCTGTGAAGATGTCACAACCCAAAATCCCTAGTCATGATCAGCATGAATATCACTCCCTCACTAGATATTCACCAGCCTTTAACCATTAATACTTGTTATCATTGTCTTAGGTTTTTCTTAGAATTATCTCATCATAATACAAAGGTGACTAAATCATGAAAAACTTAACACATAAGGATACTTATGAAGAAATATATACATATACTACTAATTTACATTGGTACAGCTTAACAAGTCAAATACCAGTCTTGCCAGATTGTACGTATGTCTACAATAGTTACTACAAAATATTTCCTATCAACCCTATGTCCTAGGGTCCACTTCCACTTCAAAAATTACCAAATGCACTTAAAAAAAATAGCACATTCAAGAGAAGTTGCACTAACCTATGTCTTACCATATTATCAAAACATAGGTTACTATAACTAAGCCTTGTAACCCTTTCTATTTACATGTTTTCAAAAAGGTAGCAAAATAGTTTTCATCTAGATGGATGACCTTCAAGGATCGAACTATCCAAGGGCCATCATCAATAGTATATTTCGTGATTCTAATGGAATTATTTCGATATCATGCAATACTTTGTATTCCGATAGATCCAGGATGATGGTGTAGTGGATGTTTTTTTCGTAGCTTCCTAGAGGATTGGAGACAATGATGGTGTATGTGTCAACTATTGTTGATGGTAAAAAAAGATAGAGGTGAGCAGAAGTCCCACATCGATGAGAAGTCGGGTGGCCTTGTGCCTTATAAGGTAGGGGTACGCTCCTCCCTAGCGAGGGCCTACTATGCGATTGCATAAAGGGAAACAAAACCCGATCAACCTACCTCTGAGCTAGATGGGACAATACCCATTGGGGATGTGCACCTAACTGCCTCTCCCTAATGAAGGCCTTTTTAAAGGATAAAACCATGAGGCTTGCCCAGAAAGGGGAGAGGCCAAAGCAGACAATACCTCACATAGGGCAAGCTCATTCTGACCATCATCAACTATTATTTTCATTGGATTATTGTCTATTTTACTTTTTCAAAATGGAATTTGCAATATCTTGAGAATCTGAAAAAAAAATAGTCTTTAGAAGAATAAGGCTAGGACTCAGTGAATAAAACATACTAGACTTATGAACTCACCAAACAACAATATGTATAAATACAAGCATTCATACCTCATTTATTTGGCTATTTCTCATATGAATCTTCATGAGTAATTATCAATCATTAGAGATTCATATATAAAGAAATTCACATTATGTTACTTTTGAACATTGTGCCAAGTTAGGTTCTTATAGCCACCAGCCATCATTTTGGCTCATTATATATTCCGTTCATGTAAGGATACATTGCAACATTTCATTTGGTAAAAAGCAGTTCAAATATTTTATAAAAGAAAATGTAAATCTCCTTGTTACTCTGATCTAGCCTTATTCTTCCAATCCATCTTTATCCTACTCATCAATTAGAACATGAAGATCCAAGATCTAATTTATTATTCCCTATTACACCTTATCAATATCATATGATCACATTTCAAAGTCATTCATGGTATCACACACCATTTCATATCTCACACATGCTATCACACTTTACATAACCAAGGTGTTCAAAATAAATGTACTATAACATTCACATTTATATACATGGGCATACCATACTTTCTCATTTATCAATTATTCTTATAAGATTTCTTTATTGATACATAAGGTTCAATTAAAATTAAACCAAGTATAATCCAATATAGATCCGAGAGGTGTGAAAACAAACCATGAAATGTAAAAATTTTTAGAAATGCGATCAGGATCATGATCAGAATTGTTGAAGAAGTTTGGGTAGAATCATAATCAAAATTGAGGAATTTAAATGAGGAAGACTCAATTCAACTCAAAGGAATTTAATTAAATATGTGAATCTGCTAGCCAAAATGTGCAAACATTCTGGAATTCCAATTTCAAATGTAATCAGAATCACAAGTACAATTGAAAAATAGAGTAAGGAAGATCAATTTGAATCACCCTAAATCTAGTTAAAATTTCAATTTGAATCATAAGAACAAAATTACTAGGTTTCTACGATCATGATTGTAGATTTAGTTCAAAAAGCTACGATTTGAATCACACAAGCAGAAATTGTAGGCAATAGTAGAAAAATAGGGGAAGACAATTTCCAATTCAATTATACATTATAGGGTCTTATCTCAACATGTTTTAATAGCTTAAGGATATACAAAGCCTAATTATTTCAATCACAAATTAATCTATTTATTAATAAATCCTTTTAATCCCAAATTAAGCCTCACAATCTCAAAACCCATTTCTATCATCTATCATCAATTATTCAGTAGATCACAAGCAAGGAAACATATGTTAATTCACAAGAATGGTAAGAAATATTCACTTTGAAAACTAGAAACATAAAAGTGTAGCAAAAATCACCAAGTTTGCCTATACTCTTGAAAAACATAAAAGAAGAATCTATTAGCTTTTAAGCTTTTCCAAGGATCTCTCTTCAACTAAGATTATATATTTGTATTATGGTTCAATTTAATAGAAACTAGCTATATCTAATAGATTTAAGTTCTAAAACACTAGAAAAACTAAGTTGATTCATGGGTTGAATAGTGACGTGAACAGTAGTAGAAATTTTCAAAAATTCATATATGGAGTTTCACCCAATAAATCAACATGATTTTGATATTAAAATGAAGAGGAGAAAGAGAAAATTTAGTAATAAAGATTTGAAAAAAAAATAATAAGAAGAGTTAGTGAGTTTACTTGTAAAGAGATAGAGTGAAGGTAGAGAGAGAATATGGGAGCTTAAGGAAGAAGAAGATCAAGTTTACATGACTTCTTTAGGATGAAGCCAAGAAAAAGAAGAAGGGAAACTAGCTTAATGGATGGCAAAATGGGAAAAATAGGTTAACTTTCTAATAACTACAAGTTAACCATTTTCCTTTTTTAGTAATTTTCCTTATTTTTTCCATTTTGAACTAATATTTAACATAGTTGTCAATCTCCAATGACCATGAAATTTTAATATAAATTAGTTAAATTAAGTACCTTCGTAACAACTCTAATTTTGTACTCATTTGATATCTGTAGCTTTAGTTTCAATATTTTCAAAGTTTTACAAAAATTAATTTTTAAAAATATAAATTTTTATCCTTTGAACATTTATAAAAATAACTCTATCTCAAAAATATTCTAAAATTTTATAATCTATTTCTACTATATTTAGGTCTTTTGTAACTTTAGATCATCAATTTTGAATTCTTCAAAATTTTTACTTTTCCTATTTTATTGCCAAAACTGATTTTAGAAAATTTGAAATATTACAAACGAGTTACAACATGAGAATGGATGAAGTTGGTGAGCAAAAAAAGCTCTAATTGCAAGAATTTGAGAATATTTGGCTTGAGGTTTATAAGAATTCATGCATTTATATAGAGAAAACTAAGGTATTCCATGATAGGAAGATTGGTAAGAAACAATTCCTAGTTTAATAGAAAATTTTACTCAACAATTCAAAACTCCAATTGAGGCCTAATAAGTTGCGTTTTCATTGGATTGGACCCTTTGTTGTTACTAATGTATTTCCTTATGGCGTGATTGAGATCAAAAGTTTAGTAGCTGACAAGGTGTTCAAGGTAAATGGGCATAGGCTTAAGCCATTCTTTGAAGGCTTCCTAGGGCATCTAGGAAAGGAAGTTGAGCAAGAAGAGCCAGTTTATATTGATGAAATTGGTTAAGAAAAGAAATAACGGATTGTCAAGCTAATGACGTTAAACAAATGCATTTCTTGGGAGGCAACCTAAGCATTTACTCTTTTTTCTCTCTCTCTTTTATTTTAATTGTCCATCATTTGTTATTGATTTTGTACTCACAATGTAAAATAAGTGTGGGGGGGGATTTTAGGATTATTTTCTTTTGCATTTTGCTTTTTGGTTTGCTTTGATTGTGTGAAAAAAAAAATTCTGGGAGAAAAAAGTTTTCCTTTGTTTTAGGTGTTTTTCATTGATGATGAATTTGTTTAAGCTTTAAGTAGGTTGCAATTAATTTTAATGGTTGCATAGCATAATTGAATGAATTATCTTACCTCTTAAATTTTGAATTTGATTAGCATTATGATGAATTTGAAGTGTTTGTGGATTGATTTGGGTTGACTTATAACCTATGAGATTTTGAGCCATTGTTGATAATTGTTATTAAGTTCCTTTTCTTTCTTGTGTATGATTTTCTTTCATGAAATTGTTATTCTAAAACTTACTTTGAATATTTTTGAGATTACATTGACATATGTATGTATGAATATGATTGAGGCATTCTTTGATTGAGTCACTTTCGCCCTTTTAGCCTACCTTGCATTGACCATTGTTGAACCCTTTTAAGCCTAATTGACCTTTTTTTCTTATTATGTAGCCCATTAGAAAGACAAGCTTTGAATGTTCTCATCTTTTTCAAACCTTAGGGATTAGTAGAGTATTTAATTTATTAGTGGGATGGGTTCTTGAATAAGTGTGGGTGTGTGCTAAATGTTTAGTGAAAAGGTAATTGTGATTCATTTTAATGGTCAAGAAAAGAAAAGAAATGAAAAATAAATAAAAAGATGACAACTAGCTCAATCAATGCAATTCAAAAGAAAGAAAAAAAGAATTTGAAAGAGAAAGAAAATCTTAAAAAAAAAAGAGCTCAAAATAAAAGAAAAATGAAAATGTGAAATTTGTGATATAGATCCTAGTTTTAAATTTCTTATTTGCTTGTTTGGATCCATGCCACAATGTTCTATTGGTCTCTTTGGATTTTGCACTTTCATATCCATATCATTCCTTTGCCCCATTTTTCTCCTAACCACATTACAATCTTGTGAAGTCCTTTTAATTTGTGCTATGTGTGTGATTTGAGTAGTGGAGATTTGATGATAAGCAAGCTTATATTAGTGCATTTTCATGGATTGAAATTAAGTAAAACAATTTCCTATCTTAAACACAATAAGAGTTGCATAGAGAGCTTACTTTGTGAGGGTCTACTAAGTTGATATACTTTTCTTTTGAATGAAATTACTTTGCTAGTTAGATTTGAGTTTTGAGTTGTCAAGAATGTGCTTCATGAGATGTTAGTGCTTAATTGAATTTATTTGCTAAATTTATACTAGTTCAAACTATTTCAAATTTTTGGGCATATCTTGAGTTTTGGATCTCATTTTTGGGTGATTTTTATGTCATTGGAAAGAAAAGAGAAAGATCTTTTAGAAGTCAAATAAAGCTTACAAGCTAGCATAGAGTGTTGACTTGTGATCTAGAACCAGTTTTAGTATTTTCATCATAAGTAGAGCTCTACCCATCATTTTGGTACAAACTCAATCCCATAGGATAACTAAGATCCATTCTAACAACTTTTATGGAGAGCCTAGGGGCAAACTACATTGTTTTGAACTAATTATATGGTTGTGGACTTAAGTGCAAAGTTTTGTTACAAGTTGGACTGCTTTGGAAAGTTGTCTCAATTTTTAGCCCATAACTTGAGTTAGGAATTGAGTTTTTATGTTAGGTCTAGGTCATTGGACTCCTAAGTGACTAAGCCACATTTTCCAATGAAGCCTCTTTCCAACCCTTTTCAGCAACCTAAGCAAGAGGCAATGTAGTGAGCCTATAAATAGTTAGTTAAGTCAAAATTGTAATATTTTTTACATTCATTTATTGTATTGTCTCTAACTTAGAGAAAGAGTGGAACTCTGCTAGGGCAAAACTCTAGCCCCAATTAGGTTTATTCTTTCTTTTAATTTTTCATTTTATTTCTATATTAATGTGTAACTAAACTATCATCTTAATCTAAGGGATTTTTTGCACTAATTCTGCAATTAATTGTGAGACTTGATCTTAATTCGAATTTATTTCCAATGTAATTCTCTAATTTTACCGCCTATAATTGATATGGATGATTGATATAGGTGGAAAATTCATTAGTTATTCATTTTGATTTAATGCTATCTAAATTTCCATAAGCATTTTCATTGTTTATGGCTATTTGGTTGTTCATAGCACTAAGATGTTGATTTGCTCTTAGGGTAGATCAATTCTCCTAGAGAATTGAGGGTAATTAGTTGGGCTACTGTTAGGGTAATTTAATTAATTAGACTTGATATTTTCAGAACTTAATGCTATTAATAAATTAGTTAAGGTGCTGGGCTTTTATTGATTTAGCAATAAGAGTCAACTGGGTGCTGGGCTTAGTTGGTTAATTTTGAAGGAAACTAATAAGGATTAATTAGTTGTTAGGCTTGATTAGTTTTTTTGGCTAAGCACTCAAAATGAGAATGAAACAATAGTGTCAAGAATCAGTCAATAAATTAGTTGCAAGAATCCCTTGGATTGAGCTTTCTCATTTGAATCCCTTTCATTACTAATTCTGTATTGTTATGCGCTTGAACTATTTGCTTTAATTCTTGTTTCTAATTAGATATCCACCCATTGTAAACACACTGAGATTAATCACCAATCTTTGTAGACATGACCTAGACTCTCCTTAGCTGCTAGCTTAGGCAGTTTGGTATTATTTTTGGTTAGTTTTGATAGTCGTCAACCATTCATCAGAAGCAACAGTTATCTTCACATTTGGGCAAAACCATCTTAAGTTGTCTGGCATAATGTCAATCAAGCGAGCTAGCTCATTCCCATTTTTGTCTTGAGACTGCTTGGCCATAATTGTGTGGAGAGGAAGAGCAAAACGATAAACCATACGTTCGAAAGAGAATTCCCTAAGATCAAATAAAGAGTAAGAATCAAATGATAAGTCGATTAGGTCATCCAATCTACCGGTCATGAATTGGGAGAACATAAGGATGAGGGCCACATTAAAAAAAAAACAAAGTATGATTTCAATGGGTTAAACAACAGAAAGGACGATCGAACAAGGAAAAGGAATTCATAGCATAAAGAAGAAAGGGGAGCCAGGGCAAAAGACACAATAAGCATTGGCCCTTCTAGTGTAGTTCAAGGGAAGGCAAATGATGCATAGAATGGCATTATTGAAGGAAAACTACCATTGTCGGTGCATTTTGTGGGAAGAAAGAAGAAAAAGAGAACTAGAAAGCAAAAGTAGAAGTAGTACAAGAGTTCACTTGCAAGAAAAGTAATGGAGTAATCAGAGATCATGAAGGAGTGCTAGAGAAGGTGATAGAAGGTAACAACAAGATCTGGGTTGTCAGAGGCAAAAATGCAAAGTTTGGCACCGAGAGGTCCAGATCGACTTTTATAGGAGGATGAAAGAAATCCAACAGTTGGGGATAATTGAGATGAACGTCTTAAATGATGATCTATGCCATGACATGACCTTTGTAGGTCTCAAGAGCCTTTTGGAAAGGCAAAGAGTCATCATTGCCTACAAGGTATAAAGAACAGTTGGCCTAGGAGAACGAAAATTTTCTGGGTAAGCTAATCATCGCACTCACTGAGGAGGAAGGGGAGCAAATGGCATAACCCAAAGTAACTACTAGTCATAAGATGATTAACCAAGACCAGTTGAAGAAATGGCAGCAACAAAAGTACCTCAGACCCAAACCAATCGACCCGTTATGTCTAGTCAATCAACTTGGACGTAGAAGTTGCCAAAACAAGGACTTAGTAAAGCAATCGCCTAACTGAATATGACAAAAGGCGTGACTCATGCATGTGTAAACAATATAATTGCAGCAACTGTCTAGTGACACTACAAGAAAATTTACTTTCAGTGATGATAAAAGTCGTCACAAAAGCTTTAAAAAGTTGTCACTAAAACTTTTAGTGACGACTGAATATCATCACATATGCGCCGTGGCTAAAGGTCTATTGTGACGACTTTCAAAAGTCATCATTAAAGGCTAGCTTTCTGTGACGACAAAAAGTCGTCACTAAAGGTTGGACTATCTATGATGATAAAAAGTCATCATTAAATAGGGATTCTGTGATGAAAGAAAGTTGTCATTAAAGGGACTTTCTGTGATGACAAACAGTCATCACCAAGGGGGGATTCTGTGATGACCAAAAGTTGTCACTAAAGGAGGGCTTCTATGATGACCAAGAGTCGTCACTAAAGGGGGCTTTCTGTGATGACCATAAGTCGTCACTAAAGGTTGGACGTGGCTTTCTATGATGACCATATGTAGTCACTAAAGGTTGGACGTGGCTTTCTGCGATGACTTATGTCATCACTAAAGGTTGGAAGTGGCTTTCTGTGATGATTTATGTCATCACTAAAGGTTCATTTTTTTTCTTTTTTTTAAAAAAATAGAAATGATACCTTGGTTTTAATACCTAATCTAATTGTAATCATACCATATAAATTGCATATTGATAAATATATAAT
>JANHAO010025707.1:0-11288 GCA_026873985.1 Saraca asoca
AAAGACCTTAGGGAAGCGACCTATATTCTTGGTATTCGGATCTATAGAGATAGACCAAATAGATTGATAGGGCTTTCTCAAGCCATGTACATAGATAAAGTACTAAAAAGGTTTAGTATGGAGGAATCCAAGAGAGGGAACCTCCCAATTTTTCATGGCATCCATCTATCTAAGGATATGTGTCCAAAGACTTTATCTAATAGAAAGCGTATGCAAAGGATTCCATATGCTTCGATAATTGGGTCTATAATGTATGCCATGCTATGTACAAGGCCTGATGTTTCATTTACCTTGAGCATCGCTAGTAGATATTAATCTAACCCTTATGAGAAACATTAGATTGCAGTCAAAACGTCCTTAAGTATTTAAGAAGAACTAAGGATTTGTTTTTGGTTTATAGAGGTTATCCAGATTTGATTGTCAGTGGCTATTCAGATGTCAGCTTTCAATTAGATAGAGATGATAGCAAATCCCAATCAAGTTAGGTATTTGTACTAAATGGTGGAACGTGAGTTAGAAAGGTTCCAAGCAGGAAATAATCGCAGATTCTACAACAGAGGTCGAGTATATTGGTGCTTCAGAAGTAGCAAAGGAAGCCGTTTAGATCAAGAAGTTTGTCTCTCAACTTAGAATGGTTCCATCCATGGATTGTCCTATTACATTATTTTGTGATAACAATGGAGCTGTTGCACAAGCTTAGGAACCACAGTTTCATTAACGATCCAAACATGTATTGCGGCACTATCATAAGGTGATGTTAGTATTGAGAGAGTACCCACACAAGATAATATTGCTTATCCATTGACCAAAACATTAGCTCAAAAGAAGTTTAAGCAACATGTATTGTCATTAGGTTTATGCCATATGGCAAGTTAGCTCTAGGTCAAGTAGGAGATTGTAAGTCTGAGATAAGTGCCCTAGAGCCAATTGGGATTGAGTTCTATTGTATCTATGACTATACTTTCTGTATTGATTTAATAATATGTAAAGGTTGTTTATTCATCTTGCATTGCATTTCTTATTTATTGCATATTAAAATGATGTCCATGGTGAGAAGTTCATCTAATCAATCCAATAAAGGATTATAGGATTGTGAGGATGATTATTAATGATTTATAACTTCTACACCAAAATGACACTAGTCAAGATCTAATAATTAGGCATTATTAGATCTGTTGAAAATAGACGATATGATAATTTCTCATTTGATGATCAATTGACCTCACAAGCTAAGATGTAAGAGAGTTACATCTGAATACACACATAGACACGACTCTGTTAGTTTGGAGAAACATAACTAACAATCATGATCTTGTTAGACCCAATTGGAGATACTATATGGAGCTGCGTCAATAGTTAATCTCCAATGGTGATTGTATGACTAATCCTTCGACTTGAGATTGAGGGATATCTTTTACATAGAAGGTTATACTTTGACTAAGTCAAAAGTGACTCTATTTATTAGGAATGATAAATACTTGAGTTGGGTATTTCTGAAAATACAGTTAGATATTGTCTAATCAAGAGAGGATTCATTACCACTCTTTAGAGTGATATTCGAGGTCGTTCAATGAATTGGTTTAATTAATTAAATCCTTGTGCAAGGTTGAACTGATACTTAAATTGGATTTGAGTGCTTGGATTCATTTGAGCTAAATAATTCACAGAGTTGAGAAACTATGATTAGTTATAAAGGTTAACTTTTATCCATACCTTTGACTAATTTGGATATGAGTAATGAAAGGATTCAATCAAGCATTGAGATCAGCCACAGACAGGCTTGTCACCATTAATGACTCCCACCGAAATTTGGGTAGTTATAATGGCTTGCTAGAGTCCACTTATAACTTAAAGTTCACAACTGATTAATTTGAAGAAATTAATTAAAATTAATTGGATTAATTTTATATGCCTTCAAATGATTTGAAGGGCATTTTGGACTTTTATCAATATTTCGGGGGGCTACCAGGTCACACGGCATAACAGAAAATGAGTTATGGCTACAATTTGGATATATTAGATATCTAAGGACCAAACTGTAACTTGTTAAAAGTGCAAGGACCAAACTACAATTTATTGAACTTGTAGGGGCCAAAATGTAATTTGTGGAAATTGCAAGGACTAGAAAATAGTTTTCTAGTGAAGCAAAAATGACATGTCATTTTTGGCTTTGGGTCATTGTCATTTGGCCTTGCCCATATCCTTGTCTCAATGTTTGCGTTTTAAACAACCGAAAATTGGGAAAAATTACAAGCAGAGAGAAAAATTTGAGCTTTACTAAGGCTTGGCTCCGAGGTCTGATTTCGGCATGTAAAGTTGGAATTTCGGTTCCTTCTCTAGCTAGCACTTGGGAGTGGAATATTGCTTCAAAAGTTGAGGACAAATTGCAACCAATTTTCTTGCGTGAGCACTAGTGGAGCCAAGACACTTGGACTGGATTTTCGATGATTCCAGCCTTCATCTACTATGTTGCTTAGCCAAAAGTTGGTTAAGCTTTTCGATCTATAATTTATATTGGATTGTAAACACCAAAACCAATGAGATCCAGGTAGTTTGCTCAGTTAGGTTTTGAAAAAATTTTGATTTCTCCTGATTTGAGCTCTGAGCAAACCAAAAATATATATATACTCCTTTGACAATTCTCTCTAAAAATCTTTAGCTAATGATATTTCAATCTTCTATTCCATTTTCAAGAAACATCTCGCCCTTTGCAACTAGCTAAACAAATCATTGATATGAGGGAGGGGATATTTATTCTTAACAACCAGACAATAATTAATAAATCACTATATCATTTTATTTTCTTTTTAACAAAGAGCATGATAGCTTCCAATAGCAATATGCTTTGATGATTGAAGCCTTAACAACTAACTTTTGTAACTACATTTTCAATTCTTTCATTTCTATTGACACTATATGGTAAGGGGGAATAGAATAAGTTCAGTGCAAGACACAAGATCGATAGTAAATTCTAGTTCTTAATTCAATAGCAATTTAGGCAATTCATCAGGAAACACGTCAAGAAATTCTCATACCACTAGAACCCCGCTCAAATTTGGGTTAGATTACTCCAAGTCTTTCATCAAGGCTAGGTAAACTATGCACCCCTTTTTCTAACCACTTATAAGCTTATATGCTTGAATTTTAACTATTTACCACAATCACTTGCTCTTTTTATGGAATTACAAGAAGAAATTTGTTCACATAAAACATAATCATTATATCAAAATATTCATGCATGCACAGTGTTGGGAAAACCAATCTATACCTAGGGTTACATCATAATCAATCATATCTATCATGACTAGATTGGCATAAACCAATTATCTCCTATTATCATAGTATAATTTTCTTTACAAGTAATAGGCTAGAAAAGTCTGGCCAACTGGAGTTGTGACTATTAATGGTGATTCCCTTGATTCTCTATATTCATTTATTAATGCAATAAAATAATAAGGAATGGGTGGCTCTAAAGTCAAATAATATTCAAGTTTATAATTCACATATTTTCAGAATACCTGAAATTTCAACATTCAATGTTTGGGCTTCCTGTCTAGTAAGATTGTGAATTCTCGTAGTGACTTCATTAGGGTTTCTCCTTCAATTGCCTCTTCTATCGCTCCTACCAAATACAGTCAGTGCTCTCTCTAAAGCTATATGTTGGGTTACTAGCTAATTTTAAGGTTGGGCTTGAGAATTTGTACCATACCTTGAGATACCTACATTCATAGGACATTCCCATGCCCTATATCCTGGCTTTCCACATTAAAAAATGTCATCGGTCTATTTCCACCTGGACCATAATGCCTTGCACTACAAATTATACATAATGGCTTCTTAACATTAAGTTTTCGCTGATTTTGGATTACATTCCTTCCATGAAATGGAGCAAAAACAATTGAAACTAATCGACCTCCTATTTTTCTTCTTATAGCTAGATCCTAAGACCAAGATAGTCCAATATGATTTCCTCTCCACCCACCAGGTGGTATTCCATGAGTTGGAGTTAGCTTTCCATTTGTTGCAATACTAGCTTTCTCGGTTCGAACTCTTTTCTTACTATAAAAGACACTTCTCTTCCATGGCGCTCTTTGGACCTTAATTCAATCCACAAAGCTTGATTCATGGATTATTGGTATGTTGCAGCTGGATCAATTTTGATTTGATAAATATAGTAATTGTAAAATCCTTGTACAAATCTTTCTACCTTTATAGCTTCATCGAGAATCATCGAAAATCAAGTGAGTTGCATATCAAGAGAGCCGAGTGAATTAAACCTCATACTCATGGATAAATTTTCCTATTTTAAGTTTTCAAACTTTTTGGCATTCACCTACCAAATACTAGAAGGAAGGAATCTATCAATAAAAGTTTCTTAGAATGTTGCCCAAGTTAATGGTTCAACATCAGCAGCTCGTCTCCTAATGATTCCAACATATGAGTAATGGGCCAAATCATCTAGTTCATACTCTACTAGCTCTATTGGTAAGGGTTCAAGGCACTATGATATCCTACCATATCTCTTAATTTGGTCAAGAAATTGATACAATTCTATAGAAGAATCTATTCTTATATATCAAAGCAGCTTTAGTTTTAGAAATTCGTGAATAATTCTTAACCTACTCAGTTGCTTGTTTCTAGCTTGAGGAGTTGGATCTCTTTCATTTCATGTACCCCTATTGAATCATTTATTTTGATCTTGATTTTGATTTTGTGTTAATATTTGTATTAAATGTTTCGTTGCCTGCTGCACTAGGTTTTCAACCCATATAAATACTTTAGGATTATCACTAACTTCATGGTGAGGACTAGTTCATGCAATGGACAATTCTTTTCTACCTTCTAGATTTTTTTGTAATCTATATCACAAAATTAATTAGATTCTTAAGTCATACAAAGGTTCCAATTTAACTCTATTGATATGAACATAAATTTCATCAGGTTAATAGGAATGGTATCAGCAATACATGTTCCTAGGTGCACACATGCTACTAGTACTGTTCCTATTAACACTTGATGAAACCAACACCACAAGACAACTCTAATGAATTCTATGAAATTCTAAATGCGAGCCTATACTCATAGATTTAATCTAAACCATGCTCTGATACCATCTTTGTTACAACCTAAACTCTTGCTCATGACTAGCATAAATATCAATTCCTGATTGATAAACACCGACCTTTAATCCATCTCTATTATTTATTTCTACTCATAGTTGATTTAATATTTTTCACTCTTATATACTTAAACTTGAATGTTTAATAGGGCAACTTATAGACGAAAAGAAAAACATTGATATATAAATATGTTTTTATAATATACAGAAGAACCGTTAACCATGGCACATGCCCGTTTAAACTTCCATTCAACAAGCTCTCAACAAGTTCATAATAAACATACACTCCTAAGAGACTCTTTATAGTGGTGGTATTTACATTAGCAGTGACTTCCATGAAGTTATCGTCAATCCTTACTTTTTAGAGGTAAGTTAACAATAATTTTTTGAAAATCTAAAAAATAATCCGTAGAAGAATGAGTCTGGGATTCAGTGAGATAAATCTGTACCTAACTTATGAATTCATCAACATTTAACTAAACACACTTACATCATATCTTGAAAAAGCATGACTCGCGTTAGAATTATTCAACATATCATAAAAACTCAAGGAATCAACCTCTAAGTAATATCATACATTTTAATTGTAACATTATAAAGAACCATGATTTTCTCATGGTCTCAAGCTACTCTCATCAATCATTATATGTTCATGTCACAGCACTATATCACTTTCTAGTCTTCGTATGAGTTTATATCATATTGCCTTATCACATCAAATCTTCTTTCAGAATTTCTCAGAATAACAATTATAAATCATACTATTCATACAACTTCAAGCCATCAATAACCATGTCTCATATTCTAGTCATATTTTATCACATTCTGATGTATTCAGAATAATAATTCCAATAAATAACATAGTAAAGAAAAACAATGTAAACATTCTTGTTACTCTATTCCAGTTATAACTTATACAAACCCCACCTTATTTCTCTAGCACCCACTATATTAAAACGCGCAGATTTAAGATTCAATTCATTATTTCCATCCATAACCCATCATTATCATATCATTCATAACATTATATATCATACCATGTCTCATATACATAAACAAGCTTTACACTATATAATCCCTTACAATGATTATAATGCCAACAATGATCATTAGATACTATTCAATAGCTTGTATATGTTATCAAACTTTATACCACAATACCATTTGTAGTAATTGCATTTCACAATCACAGTCATTCATCACTTGACATCCCATGTTTCATAAGGAATTTTCAAGTATCTCAACAGCATCATTTTTCCATCACATTATCATGTAATCTATCATTCACATATATTTGGTATCAACTTTATCACATACATCACATATCATTGTCATTTTATATCACATGCCAATTCATAAAGAACATTCAAACTTAGACCTCATTCATAATTATAGAGGTCCCATTATTAGGACAAGTATCACGATCATTTTCCTATTATCCATGTATAGACCATTATTTTATTACTATTTCAAACACTCATCCTCTATCACGCTATCTTTATAACTATCCATATTGCTTCCATAACACTTGTGTATAAGCAATTACTAATTTAATTAGTATCAACTTAGAAATTACTTATTGAAGACTTCTCATTTATTTTTTTCAACTTAATTATATTCATGTAAGTTTAAACCTAAATAAATAAAATAGTTTTTTTAAAAGAAAGAAGTTTGAACTAAAAAGAATGGAAAAATTTTGACGGTGCAATCAGAATCATGATCAAAATCAGGTTTGAAATTCAAGCAGAATCACAATCAGAATTGCTGAAGAAATTTTAGTAGAATCGAGGAAATTTAGTTGAAAATGCGAGTTTGTTCACCAAATTTTGAAAACTTTTAGGAAATCCAAATTTAAACACAATTTGAACTGCAATTGGGATCAAAAAATAGAGTAGGTAATATTGATTTGAATCATACAAATTTAGTTTAAAATTTGAGTCAAATCATAAGAACAAAAGTACTGGATTTTTGTGAGCATGATCATGGGTTTAATTCAAAAAGCTATGATTCAACTCGCACAACCAAGTTTTAAGTGAAAATAGCAAAAAAATAGGAGAAGCAACTTTCTATTCAACCTTCTATTGAAAGTCCTTATTTCAATATGTTTTAAAAGTTTAAATAAGCTTATAACTTAGCTATTTCCATAACAAACCAAACAACATCTTAATAAATCCATTCAACCTCAAATTTGGCTACACAATCACCAAAAACTCATTTAATTCATTTGCACCAACTAATCAACAAATCACAAGCAAGAACACATCATGATTTACAAGAAAGGTAAGGATTACTCACCTTAGCAGCTAAAAACAAATAAATCAAATAGATCTCACAAAGATCTTTAATATTCTTCAATAGCACAAAAGAAGAGTTTATTAGCCTTCAAATTTTCCAAGGGTTTTTCTTCTTCAACTAATTATATATGATTAGATTGTAGTTCCATTTAATAGAAACAAGCTATATCTAATAAATTCAAACTCTAAAATATCATAAAAATTAGATTGATTCATGGGTTGAATAGCAAAATAAATAATGATAGCAAATTTCAAATATTCATAGCTCAACTTTTACTCCATAAATCAATAAGATTTTGATGTTAAATTGAAGAGAAAGAAGAGAGGAATTAACTATAAAAATTCAAGAAATCTATATGAAAGGATAAAGGATTACCTAAAGAGAAAATAAAAGTTTATTGAAAGAGAAGCTTTGAGTTAAAGAAAAAGATGAAATGTTGCTTGAAGTAACCGGAAAAAGCATAAAGGGAGATGACAACTACCTCTTGAGGGGCAAAAATTGAAAAGAAAAATTAGTCAACTCCCTTTGACTTCATCCTTAACAAGTTTTGTAGTTTTTTCTTGTTTAGTGACTTTTTCAATTTCTTTACCTAAAGTCCAAAATTAACATGATCATTGAATTACTGTGAAATTTTGACACAAATTAGTTAAATTATTACCTTTATAACTACTATAAGTTTATACTTGTTGGGCACTAGTAGTTCTAGTTTTAATCTTTTCAAAGTTTTTTTGTCGAATATTGAATTCCCAAAACACATATTTTGCTCCACAAGTATTCAAGTTGAGAACTTTCATTTTCTAAAAATTCATATCATTCATAAAATCTTTTTCCACTATATTTGAACACTTCTTATCCCAAAATTTATAGTTTCAAATTCTTAAACTTTTCAAAGTTACCCTTTTCAAATTTTTCAGAAAGCGATTTTGTTATCAAAATTTATTTTAGAAAATTTGGGATGTTACAACACCTAATTCACCTTCCTCTTAGGTGTAGGTTACCTTGTCCTACAAATTTAATAGGTTTTCACATAATATGCATAAATCAAGTGTTTAGGAAATTGAACTTTCTTCTTGATTCATAGTTGCCAAGATATTCTTCACAAGGAAAGAATAATTTCATTGCAAGCCATTGTTCGCAGGTTTCCATATTTGAGGATATTCCCTTATTCCATGATTTCAAAAGAATAAAAATTCTTTTGAATAATTTTCACTTTAACGCATCTTAGCAAAGGTCTCTTGCAAAGCACACTTCTTCCATCATTTCTTGACATTTCATTAATTGTTTCAAGATTTTTTAGGTTAAATTATCATACTTCTCATTGTAGTTTTATTTATTTCTAATTAAGTTTTTATAATTTAAAAGTTTTAAATTAGATCATTATACTTATTTTTTATTTCTAATTGGATATTTACTCTCATTTCTTATTAGATTTTATTAGTAATTAATCCGTATAAATAATAACCTATTAACGATTTATGGAATGAGAGATAAGAAACTCATTATTTTCATCTAAAAATAAAATAATTCCACCAAATGTTCTAATAGTATCTAAGCTATTTATCACTTAAATACAAATAGAAATTGTATGAAAGGTTCGCATCAATAATCATTAAATCACATCAAAATAGTATTGTTCTAATGTGTCAATTGTTAATATAATCTAAAAAATTATAAAAGTATTCAATTAGAAATAACAAATAATTATAATAATCAAATTAAAAAATTTAAACTATAAAAACCTAATTAAAAATTAAATAAAATTATAGAAAATAAGAGAATAATTTAACCTTTTCTATATTTGGTCTTTAGTCTTTAACAATTCACATTGTCGTTCAATTTGAATATCGATCAATTTTTGTTGAATTCAAGTGATGAAGCTTTTATAGTCACCACCGAGTGAAGGATTCAAGCCTGTTGTGACATCGTACCCTTACAACTTCAGGTTTATTCAAAGAAATGAGAAATTCATGGTTTAATCGCTCGGGTCATGACAATTTAAATTGATTTTCAAGTTTGCTCTTGGCCAGTAATCTGATTGTCTTAGTGAATTGAAGTCCAACAATAGTTGAACTAGAAATGGCTTCTAGATTCTACGTGAAAACTGATTAAGCATTGAAGAGAAATTATGGTTTTGAACGCCATTGTTGACAATCTTGGTAAAATGCTAAGACTTTCATGATGCCATTGTTGAAAGGAAGATGAGGATAATTCTTCGCACGATGCAGCCCTCACTTTCTGAATAAAGGCGAAGGTAGAATCATAGAAGGAAAATCTTGAATTGTGGCCATTGATGCAGCTCTTTCAGGGAATTGAGAAATTGAGAAAAGAGTGATCTTCATTATCTTTATAATTTCTCGGTCTAGAATTAGGAACCAACCAACATGGCACCAAATAATAAATAATTTTTCTTCTGCTATAGAAAAAAGTGATCGAAATTGGAAAATATTCCAATAATTAAATTAAAAATATAATAATTAAATAATTAATAGTAAAAGTGAAAGAAATGAACTTATATAAAAAAGTAATAGTTACTCTTATGAATTTGCTAAATCCTTAGATAAGTAGTTAAATAATTAGATGAGTAATTAGGTGAATAATTACTATATAATCTCATAATAATAATGATAATATTTATCATTTATCCAATTTTTTTCATTTTTATCATTATTTAACTATGAAAAGTTGGTACAAAAATTATTCTTGAGTGACTAATTTTACATTGATTTTGAAATTATTCTTTCTCTTTAGATCATGCTCCAACAATGGCAACTGGGGCGACGTTGAACATTTTAAACTTTGATCGCCATCAAGATGAGGGAACCATGTGCATCAATGGTGACAAGGACGAATTGAACATTTTAAGCTTCAATCACCGTCAAGGATGAAGCAAAATTCTTGAATTGGAGGATGAAGACAGTTTGGATTAACCAGTTGTCTTCAGAGGTTCGCACGGAGTGCAGGGGAATCCATCGGAATCAGCCATGAATCTATAATCCTCACCGACAGTTGACAAAGAAATCGCCGCTGTCGATGAATCTTATATCCTCAGCGATTGGTGAAAAAGAATTCGCCACTTGAATCCTTTACTTCAAGTAGCCCATCCAGATCGGACAAGGGTTCAATCCTAGTTCCATCTTTTGATTTCAAACAAATTCGAGAAGAAGTTTTTACTCAAGGGAAGACAAGTGTTTTTACAGCGACACTATCAAAAGGAAGAATCCATTTCGTTCGAGTACCAGTGGCCTATGCTATCAGGGAATGGTTTGATGATATGTTGTTAAATTTGCTATATATATGTGATATGTCCATTCTAGATTGTTATTACATGTTGTTCGATTATATGTATGTGTGTTTAATTATTGAGTTGCTGATTTTTAATTCTTTTCACATATACATCAGTTTAATGAAAGAATTTCATAATCTCAAGAAGAAATTCTACAACACGTTAAAACGTCAGATCTGTAGGCGAACATGCAACAATAGTTTAAGGTTTAGAATTACCTGATCAACATGATTAATCCTTACTTTGATCCTGGAAGCATCAGCTCTGTATGAAGGTAAACTGCTCTCATGACTATAATATGATAAGAAATAATAACAGTCGTCATATCACTCAATGAGACAGTAACACGTATATTATAGTAGAGACCAGGGACTCTCCATGTGCAATCCTAATGGGTTATTGGGTTAACCTACCCATCAACAGTTAACCCAACACAATGGCCTAGTAAACACAGTCCACTTAACACAAGTGCAGCCCATTAAACAAAATGGATCATATAATTAGGTTATTTATACAAAACACTCATAATTGACTTAAATATTAAATCTGTATTTTAATTATGAAAACATGATTTATGTTAATCCACAAAAT
>JANHAO010025708.1:0-11285 GCA_026873985.1 Saraca asoca
CCTGAATTAAATTTAATTAGCTGGCATACAACAGAAGAAAAACTATTTTAAATTAGGGATTTTATTACTTGCAAATGAAACAACAGAGAAGAAACATGAAACCGACGAATCAGACTAGAATAATGTTATTTAAAGGCAGTGATCATATGATCTCTGTTTTCATGTCAAACTAAGCAGCTTAAAGGTGGATGAAGTGTTTAACTTAGTATTTTAAATCCTTACGATTTGCCGAAGATTACTCTCAAACATGCTGCTCACTCCCATAAATAACACCAAGTACGTATTTTTTCTCTTTGAAGTAATACATGATGGGAGGTGGTGATATTTATATTTTTATATGTGAGAAATATTGTTTGTATTTTCTTATATTCACTCTCATATTATTTTTTTAATATCAGTAAAGATAATTTTTTTTATTTACAAAAAGAAAAGATTGAGTTAGTAAATATTTTTTTATATAAAAAAAGAGTAAAAAGAAGAAAAAGCTGGAGAATGTAAGTAACATTTTCTTTTCACATTATTTTTTATATTTATATATATAGACAAACATTTACATGTATAATATAATCAAATTAAATTAGTTATATCTATATAAAAGATATAAAATCAGTTTAATTTTTAAAGTTATATATATATATATATATATATATTCAAATTAGAGGGTTTTCATTCTCTTTTATATGTGTATGTTTGGTTAAAAAAAATTCATTATCTTTTCTCATTTTTTCTTAATGAGTTTATCCAAATCAATATAGAATAATTCTCTCACACCCTCTAAGGTTTTCTTTCACTTCCACCACTTTAGGTTTTTAACCTTAACATATATCCACACCAATAATAATAATAATAATAACCTCCCTTGACTTATATAAAAATTATATTTACTTCTATAGTTTGAAAATCTACTGATATTTCCCTCTAATTATAAAATATAATACATACAAATTGATCTTAAATTTTTCCATTAAATAATTATTTTCTCTTGATCAATCATACTATGTGACCAATTAATATCCAAAACACCCTTATACGAAATTTTCATTTTTATCATTTTTCAACCAAAAGAAAGTGTTTGAAAGCAAAATTCTTTATAACAATAATAATTTTATCATTATTTAATTTTATTAGATAAGAAAAATAAAAAAAAGACATAATAAAAAAAATTTGATCATACAAAAAAAATTGAGTTCATAAATTAAAATAACCTCAAAAAATTGCATTCATATATGAGAATAAAAATATAGACTTGCAACTAAAATCACATTTAACAAATAAACAAAATGATTAAACAAAAAATCACAAAATTTCTTGCTTACACCTAATAAATAAGCACAAAAAATACACGATTAACAAATAAGTAAAAAAAAAATCACAAGCAAATATCAGAAATTTGTGTGCTAATACAAAAATTTAAGTTTAAATATGAACAATAAAACATAAAAAATTAAGAGGACAAAAAAAGGATTGGAGAATTGCATTCACCATAACTCTTGATTTCTTTTTATAAAAGTTTTTTTTTTAAAAAAAATTGGTGCTTTAAAGGCTATATTGTGTTAGTTTTTTTAGTAAGTTGCATATAAAATGTTTTTTTTTGTTTTATGGAATAATTAAATATCATTTAATTTTAAAAACTTATTTTTCATTTAATAAATAAATATGCAATGAATATTTCGATAAATTTTTAATGGAATAGGATTAATTAGGATAAAATATAAGATTTCGAATAAGACAAAGAGCTAATGTAATTTCTGCATAAAAGTCAATGCATTGTGAACCAAACGATAAAAAAAAATGATTTTCTTTTTTGCTTGAATTAAATAGATTAGAGAATTATGCATTATTTTTTTCCTTTCCTCATGTTTCTCTCTTTTAATTACTTTTCATTTCTCAATTTGAACCAACTGATTGTTGAATCTATCCCTTATTCAATGGACCAAGAATTTCCTTTCTTTCGTGAAAAATATATATATATATATATCGGAATTTGTTCTCAAAAAAATCATAATGAAAATGGTGTTTTCAGTTTAATAATTTGTTTTGGACCTGTCACCCCTCTGTCACCAACCAATCAAATTGCAACATGTCACGAAGCACGCACTTCCGTGGGTACGGCAAATATACGCAATTTTTTATTAAAAGAAAAGAAAAAACCGACAGAAAGAGAAAGAGCGTAACCCACAGTCACAACGATTTAGAAGTCCTTGAATCAACGCCGTACAGAAGTTTGGCCACAGTGATACAAATAATTAAAAGTGGGTCCCACGCGGAATGACCGCGTAGGAAAGTAATTTGAAATAATTTATAAGAGAGTTAGTGGGATTTTTCTTATTTTTGTTTTCTGCTCCATTAGTCAGAAATCCAAAAGTCAAACTTCCACTAATATTACGCAGTTTTACATCGTATGTGAAATTTTGAAAAGTAATATGAAAATTAACATTAATTATCCGAGTTTGCTTAGCCTTCCTTTGGATGCAGGAAAAATAAGAAGAGAAAAAAAATGGGTGGAAAAAAAAGAGAAAAAAGATGCGTTTTTTATTGCGTTTGATCGAAAAGAAAATTAAGAAAAAGAAAGAAATAGTTTTTACTTGTTTGGTTGAACGAAAAAGTGAGGAGAAAGAAAATTTAATACAATCAAATACCAATAATACTTTTCAACTATGTCATTGAATACGAGAATATCTTTTGCCTTTATACATAAATAATAATACTATTAAAATTAATAAATATGAGGGATAAATTAATAAAGTAAGTGATTTATTATTTAAAAAATAATTATTTGCGAAATCAATAAAATAAATTGGATAAAAGCAATAACATTTCTAAATCATAAAATGTTGTAAATATTATTAAGAATTTATTAGTTATAATTAAGTCAATAAAATAAGTTACACAAAATTAGCAGAAGTACTAAAATTAATAAAATAAGTTATAGCTATTATTAAGGATAGATAATAGTTATTATTGAAGTTAAAAATAGTTAACAAGTTATAATAGTTATTATGAAATTTGATATATTTAATAAAATAAGTGATATTTATTATAAAAGATAAGTAATAGTTATTATTTTTTTCTGATACACTTACAATAGTTATTAAATTATACACAGAAAAAGTAACTGACCTAAACTAAAAAGAAGTCAACCTAACCTATTATATATATATATATATATATATACCTATTATAATAATAATGCTGGTGATGTTCCTAGTGAATATCTTTTTTTTTAATTTCAAGTAAAATAAATTTAATTTAATTAATCAAAATAATTCATTGAGTCACGGTCTAGACTTTATAAGAATAATGACAAATTAATCACATAGAAATGAGTTTAAAACATGTTTAATAACTAACAAAATTATTGTGTCTGAGTTGGTATGATGAAAAAATATGTTAAACACCAATATCATTATATTTAACAAATTAAAAAATAAGAAAATTTTTAAATGAAATTCTTTATTTAATAAAAAAACATTGTGTTTTTAAAATTCTAGAATTTTCTATTAACCAAGTATCCCTCCGTGTGCTAAAAAGGAAAAAAATAATTCAACCAAATATTATTAATTAAAATCTTTCCACTCAACAATCTCCCTAATTAGATTTTGGTTTCAAATATTTTAATTCGATAAAAAAATGAAATAATTGATATTTTATAAAAACTTCAAATTATATTATTATTTTTAAATTAATTTCAAATTTTTCTAATAAAAAAAAGAAATATGAACCTCGACAGACGAAAAATTCTTATATGTATTATATAAAATCAATTACAAATTATCGTGTAAGAGATTTAAACACTGTTAATTAAAGGGATAATTTTTTTAAAAAAAATTGCCTCCATTTTTTTTAATTTTTTTAATAAAGACATTGATTTTACAAAAAAATTGTGCCTCATTTTTTAATTTATTGAATATGATTTCTTTCATTTTTGTTTCGGATAATTTAAATGATATTTATGTTTATTAGTTATTAAACACATTTTAAACCTATTTTCATGTGATTAATTTGTAATAAATTTAAGATTAGATTTTTATAAACTTCAGACTATAGCTCAATGAATTACTTTGATTAATTAAGTCAAATTAATTTGACTTAAAATTAAAAAAAAATTATATTGGATGAAAAAATGAGTGAACATGTGTATAGATGGAATTACTTTAAGCATCCCTATCTATTTGAGCCAAGTTAATCAAACTAATTCCACCCATTTAACAGCCTTTGTTATAGACTATGACAATCTTTACTGGACAAACTCCACCCAAAATGGAGTCACCCATCCAAATAATTGAAGAATAAAATAAAAAAAATTATGAGAAAATAATTTCAAAACAATAATATACCCAAAAACTATTCTTCCCGCGAGAAAAATGTGTGTCAAACAGCCTTTCTTGTGGCCCCATAAAAAATTTCTCCCCATTTTTCTTTCTTTTCCATTTTCTTCTCTATACAACAGAGAAAAAAATCATAATTTCCTTCCCATTTTCTTCCCCTCAATTTCTTTCTCCCTTATATTCTTTTGTAACCAAACAAAGGCTTATTGTAGTTGAAGTGGCCGAAGATTTGGATTGGGATCTTAGTTCTAGCATGGCCTTCTAGTATAGTCTATGGCTCTGGCTCATTTATATACTGAAAACTGAATTATATAATATTTATATTGATTACAAATTATATATAAGAAAGATATATAATAATATTACTTTTATTTTGAGATAAAAATACTTCCAAAATATATACTTATTTCATGAACTATCATCACGTTGTAAAACTTAGATTCATACTTTTGCTCACCTAGCATAACCATTTAGTGTCATCGTTTCGTGACTAAGCTTATATTCAAACATTTAATCATATTATATAACTTGTGTGTGAAAAATAAAGAAACAATAATTAAAATACTACTTGAATATAAATTAAGTATCTAATTCTTTAAAAGAATAAGAAAAAAGAAAAGATAAAGGAGAGTAAAATTTTCTTTATTTTAAATATCATCATAACTTCAAAATTTATCATCTTTTAAACAAACAATAACAATAATATATTAAATAAGAATATAAATATTTTTTTAATGAGAACGTATTAAACTAACATGTATCTTATTTAAATCTTATGAATAAAGGCTCACATAATAAAATATAATATATACACAAATTTAAATATTATAACAAAATTTAATCATAATATGATCATCATTTAAATTTATCAAACATTTTACCTCACATGACATTTAAAAATTTAAGTTCGGCAAAACAAACTTATTATAATAATTCACATAATTTCAATAACTTATTTCTAAACAAAACGATCCACTGATATGCTAGAACTAATTTTTCTTTTTTTTGGTTAACTACTACAAGTAAAATAAGATCTTACAGGCTGGAATTATTATCATAATTTCCTTTTTCAGGATAAAATTTTCTAAAGCGGATAACTTGTTTTCTGGTCTCTTTAATAAGAGCAAGAGTTAATATTTAGCTGATTAATTGGTAATTTTCCCAGCAGCCAAAACTCGTGTAATTTGTAACTAAACTAATTGGCAAAGTCGTCCGGTAAGCAGTTAACCAATGTGTTGGGCATCTACTTTGTTCTCCGCAATTTCTTCCGCACCCAACGCGAGGGCAGCAGCAGCAGTGGCATTTCCGTAGTTAATCCCAAAAGACATGGCCGTCATCGTACTCACACACTTTCATTTTGACAATCACAACGGACAAGCGTCCTCCCCCATCCATCGACTTCGTACCGTAAAAACTAAAAACCAAGTATCCCTCTCTCTTTCTATCACTAACCAAAAGGTTTCCAGTTGAGTTGGTCGCCACAAATACAATCTCTTTCCTGTTATATTCTCATTCTGTTCGCCTTCTCTATCTACATTTCACTTCCCATTCTCTCTCTCTCTCTAAGAATAGGGACCGGAACACCCAGAAAGATTCACCAACCTCCATGGCCGACACCGCCAAGTACCATCCTATTGGCGGCGGAAATCTTAGCTCAGACCTCGTGAGCCTTTTCTCTATTATCAAGATTAGAAGAACAACAGTAGCTTTTGCTTATGGCTTCATGCTTGCCTTCGTTGTTTTCACTGTCTTCTTAGCCTTCTTTCCTTCTCCTAACGCTTCGTCTCCTTGGTTCACTAACATTTTCGCTTCCAGTACGGCTGCAACTTCTACTGTTGGTTCTTACAAGTCTCAATTATCTTCCTTTTTCTCTTACTTTTTCTCCAATGGTTCTTCCTCACAGTATTCTCCGAACATTTCTAGATCTGGTATCACCGCTCCTCCATCTCCCTACACTCCCAAAGCAACCCCTGTGAATAATCAAACTCGAACCGCAGTGAAATCATCTAATGATAAAGTTGCAAGCACGAATCAGACCACAATATCTGGCCAAAATCCTCAGGTTGCAGGGAATCAGACGGCGAAATTGCAGGCAAAAGCGCCTCCCATTGTGAATAAGTCACCGCCAGTTGTGAAAAATCAAACTCAGAGTGCTGTAAGGTCTGATGAAAGAAAAAACTTGAAGACAAATCGAATCAGTACTGCTTCTTCTGCACCGAAGGTTTCAGTGCCACCCCCTCCCCCAACAGTCCCGGCGAGCACCAATCAGAATTTGAGCTCTGCGGCGAAAACTGATTCTCCGGCCAAAGCCAATTCTGAAAAGGGCGTTTCACAGAAGGGTGTTTTGCCGTCTTCCCTTGCGAAGGAACAGAGCAATGGAACTAATGCAGGAGTGAAGGATGACATGATTGAGTCTATGACGAAGTGTGATTTGTTTGATGGAGAATGGGTGAAGGATGATTCGTATCCCCTTTATAAACCTGGTTCCTGCAATCTGATCGACGAACAGTTCAGTTGCATTCAGAACGGCAGGCCGGATAAAGATTATCAAAAGTATAAATGGAAGCCTAAGAAATGCAACATCCCAAGGTATGCAATCTGATAAAAATTGTTACATTTTTTTGGGGGGTTTTATTTTAAATTTAACTGAACTTTAGGATCTATCTGGGTTTGGTCAATCTAGAATTGTTTGGTAGTTAATCACTTAATTGGTGCCAAGGATTTCTTTTTGATGAAGAAACGTTGATATGGTGGTAAAAAAAATTGAGAAGATTTGTGCACTATATGTTGGTGTTTTATTCTGCTTGTTTATATAATTGGATTTCCATACAGTATGGCAGTTTTTTTTTTCCTTTTTCTGGGAATTTAGTATAGTTTCTAATATATATGCATTCAGGTTGGATGGTCATCGAATGCTGGATTTGCTGAGAGGCAAGCGTCTGGTTTTTGTTGGCGATTCTCTAAATAGAAATATGTGGGAATCTCTCATATGCATATTGAGAAACTCAGTGAAAGATAGAAGCAAAGTTTATGAAGCAAACGGGAGAGCACATTTTCGAGGGGAAGCCTCTTATTCTTTCATATTCAAAGTAAGTATTGGATTCTTATAACTTCTGCCAATTTCCGGTATCACTACTTTTTTCATTTTCTCATTGGGATTTTTGGGTATCATCCTCACTCTGTTGGTCTTGTTTTAATGGCTCTGTAGGATTACAACTTCTCTGTAGAGCTATTTGTATCTCCATTCTTAGTCCAAGAATGGGAAATGCCTGACAAGAATGGAACAAAGAAGCAAACACTTCGTCTCGATTTGGTTGGGAAGTCTTCTGATCAATTCAAAGATGCAGATATTATAATCTTCAACACTGGCCATTGGTGGACCCATGACAAGACTTCTAAAGGGTAAAAATGCATTACAAGTTCTTTATTGGAAACTTCATTTTTTTTTTTTTCATGTAATATATTTTTAGCTCTCCCCATTTTGTTAAATTAATTCACATTGCCGGTTACAAATTCCAGGAAGGACTATTATCAGGAAGGTAGCCATGTTTATGATGAATTAAATGTTCTCGAGGCATTTCGAAGAGCTATAACAACTTGGAGCAGATGGGTTGATGCCAACGTAAATCCATCCAAGTCTATGGTCTTCTTTAGGGGCTATTCTGCTTCCCATTTCAGGTAAACTGGAAATGAATTGGTGATCATTGCACTTGTCTTGGCCTTTCATTATTTCAGCTTTCGTTTTCATTGTCAAATTAAAAGTTCCTCCATTTTCTTACTCAAGCTTGCATGTCACTAACATTGTGACTCCTATTCACTCTTAAACCGTCACTAATTACTAAAAAATTGGTGTTCTTATCTGACTGCAGTGGCGGGCAATGGAACTCAGGCGGCCAATGTGACAGTGAAACTATGCCCATTAAGAATGAGAAGTACTTACAGGAATACCCTCCAAAAATGAGGGCGCTGGAAAATGTGTTGAAGTATATGAAAACCCATGTCACCTACTTGAATATCACCAGAATGACGGATTTCCGAAAGGATGGTCACCCCTCCATATACAGGAAGCAAATCCTAACACCAGAGGAAAGAAAATCTCCATTGAGTTTCCAGGACTGCAGTCACTGGTGCCTTCCCGGCATCCCTGACGCTTGGAATGAGATTCTCTATGCTGAGCTTCTAATTAGACAGTACCGGAATCAGCAGCAGCAGAAGAGACCTTAGGTAAATTATCAAACTTGAGGGCCAATATTCAAATGCCAGTAAGTTGAAATTAGAAATATACAATTTTTGTCCCATCCATTTCCAGGATAGGGGATGAACAAAAAACTGTACAGACACGGTTTTTTGTTTATTTATTTCATTTTTTTATTTTCTTAAAAGTTTCAGATGAATATGATTATGTGAAACAAAGTATAGAAGAGAAGTGAGTACCTTGAAGCCGTTTAGTAAGTTTGTTTATATAAATGGCAGAAAGCTGTTGAGAGGAAGGGAAAGAATATAGTGGGTGTTTTAGCTTGTAATTGTATGTCACCCACTCCCTTTCACCTTCATTTTCTTTGTAGCCTGAAGGGGCTCACTCCTATTGTAAATTTTCTACTCAATATAATTAAATTAATTATGTTTAATGGAATCAAATTGTTCAGATTAAGTGTTCCTGGACCTTTTAATTCATTTGTAAACTGTTACCGACATTTAAATATGTTCTTAAATATTTTTTTATTTAAGCCTAAGACGTGGTGATGGCCAAGCGTTTAGATCGTAAGTATGTTAGTTTGGCTTTTTCTGTGATGTTATCTTCCTTCGGAGAGCATTTCCGGGTCAATGTTATCCGCTCTGAAGGCTATAGATTATAGATTGACGATGAAGGTCCGTGCTGCTCATATAAAGAAATCGGACTAAAATGTGAGACTTTTTCTTCCTTCGTTGTGTGAGCTCATTGACTATTTCAGTTCATCAAATTGACCCTTGTTTTGTAATCTGAAAGAGTATCTTTCATTTTATATTTTCTTGCTGTCGGCTTTAATTTATTTATTTATGAATAAAATGCAAAAAATCCTCTTAAACTTTAGATCACATGTGATTTATCGTAAGCAATTAATAACCTAATTGCACAAATATTTAGGAAGTTTCAAAATTATAACCGAACCCAGAAATTTAAAGGAAAATATAGAAAATTCATCCTCTTCCTCACCATTATAATCGTAATAAAACTTCTTCAACTTGTTCTTCACTGGTTCAACAAAACAGGGTTTTGGATAAATCTCAAGAAAGAGCTACCAACAACCTCCCTAAAATTGGGAGATGTTGGGGAAGGTCAAGATCTTTCATTGTCAGTTTCATTTTCTCTAAAACATATCCCAATTTTAGGGAGACTGAGTGAATATGTACACAAACAGTTTTGTATCTCCACATTTCGAGCAACGTGTATAACAGCTTCTGCATATAGAAGTTAAATTACATAGCTTATTATATAGCGACATATGTGTAATAATAAGCTTTTATATAGGCCAGGATTAATAGGCTATTATATGGCAACGTGTATAGCAGCTTCTTCGACTAACTATTGACTCATTGACCTATGATTATTTCCTTCAAGCTGGATTCCAAATTTCCTTTTCTCATCAAACATGTTGTTCTCATCTACAAGCTACTTTATAAAGTAAGAATTTAATAGTTTTTAACATTTATGCCTTATTTGATAAAAAGAAAAATAAATCCTATACATGCTTCTAAATAGACATGAAATAGAAGGATATATCTGAAAAACGGAAGCAAAAACATACCTCTAGCCATTGCTTATGTGATCGGGTTGGGTTGTCTCAGTTTTTCCAAAAGGTTTCTCACACTTTTCTCTTTGTGCTTGATGATGTATAAAGTCTATCAAAGAGCAGTGAAAGGACCCCAGAAATTGATATATATATATATATATATATAACCTTTCTTCCACCAAGAAAAGGCTAAATCATTACCACAATATTGAATGACCATTGCAGCCATTCAATGGATCTAAATAGCTGCACTATTCAAAAGGGTAATGTGCATTGCAGCCATTCAATGAATCTAAATGGTTGCACAATTCAAAGGATAATGCAAAATGTTACATTCTCCCACTTGGTGCAAACGTTCATCAGATAACTTGCAAAGAAAATAAATACACGGATCATAGTGATAAGTCCTCTAAGAATGAGTAATATCAATCATGTATCACGATGTACTTAATTTCTCAAATACTTAATATGGTAACAAAACTTAATCAATAAACCTTACATTTATTGTTGGTCCAAAAATAATATATTTTCTCAAATAAATTAAAATGCACATGAATATGAGAAAACATCAAAATGTATAAAAGTTTCATTAATAAACTGAATGTATATATAATTACAAAGTGGAACCAAGTCGCATTCTTTCTACATGATTCTTGAATTTCTGTAGTGGCATGCCCTTGGTCAAGGAATCAACAATCATCAACTCAGTGTTAATGTGTTCAATGACCACTTTATTTTCATTAACACGTTTTCTAATAGCTAAGTACTCAATGTTGATGTGTTTGCTTCGACTTCCACTTTTGCTCTTAGCCATAAAAATAGTAGCTGAATTGTCACAGAAAATCTTCAAAGGCCTAGAAATAGAATCCATAACTCTAAGCCCAGAAATAAAACTCTTAAGCCATACACCATGTGAAGTAGCCTCAAAATAGGAGACGAACTCAGATTCCATAGTAGAAGTGGCAGTCAAGGACTATTTGACATTTCTCTAAGAAATAGCTCTACCGGCCATTATGAAAATGTACCCAGATGTTGATTTGCGAGAATTAATACAGCCAGCAAAGTCTGATTCCGAATAGCTAATCACTTCTAGATTGTTTGTCTGTCTATACATAAGCATATAATCTTTGGTTCCTTGAAGATACCTCATAACTTTCTTTGCAGCTCTCCAGTGGTCCATACCTAG
>JANHAO010025709.1:0-11286 GCA_026873985.1 Saraca asoca
TTAAAGCTCATAAACATAATATGATATGATCAAAATTGTTTTCATCATCAAAATAAAAGATAGTCTAGCTGGCTAGGCTAACAATGGCTATCTAGTTACTGCTCTGCCACTGCCATTACATGCTACCCATTTTGTAGGTTGCTTTCTCTTTCTTTTCTACTGACTTATAGGTCTCCAGCTTGCTGAGTGTTTGCTAGATCAACGGATGTGCAATTGGGCTTAAAATCCATGCCAATTGGGGCTTTGAAAGTCCAATTCTGTAGAGCCCATTTTCGCAGCATTTCTGCCCCTAACTGCTAGCTCATTTTGCATGCCTATATTGACATTTTTAGCTCTGGAAGTCTTCATAGGAATTGTAGCTTTATGTCTCACTTCCATTTAGGATTTGTTTCACCTTATTTAGACCTTTATAGCTCAAGTTATGGTCTAATGAATGCATGAAGGTCAGGCTACCAAGGACAGGGCTGAGACAGTATTTTGATTTTGACTTGAGCTCTAATTTTGGATGACCAATTGTCAGATTCAGCTCTTGCAGTCTTCATGAAAGTCTATCCCTTAGCTTTCCTATAAGATAAGAATCACATCAATTGGCCAAGTGTAGCTTGAGATATGCTCAGAATATAGAAACTGCTCAAAATGGCCAATTATGCAAAATTTTGTAAAATGAACCCAATTGACACTAAATCATAAATACACACTAACACAGCTGGAGTACGTCATTTTTGAAGCTTAAAATGCTAAGTGAGAGGATAATTAAATGTGTTAATTATTTTGTTATCAAGGTGACCGAAGTCACGCCAAGGAACAAACTCCTTTCTCCAAGAAGCTCAAAATTCCTACCTTCTAGTTGTACAATGGAAATAACAACCCACGTAATCACTTGGACATGTTCAATGATCAGATGGATCTTCGGGCAAGTAATCCTCTGATCAAGTGTCATGTCTTTCCCATCACATAGGGCACTGAAAAGCTAACTTGTGCCCCTACCATCTCATCACAATCTTTCAGCAAAAGCACAAGTCTTGAAAGATTGCATTGCTCGGTTTAGACGTGAGATTGACAATGCGAAAAGCCCGTCCAATGAGAGCATTTTGATAGCAATATCTATTGGGCTTTGTAAAGATGGCAACCTATATAAAAGTATACATAAATCCCCAGTAGCATACTTGAGAGAATTCTATGATCGAGTTGCCAAGCAAATCAGGTGGCATGAGACATTTGGTGCAAAAAATCCCGAACTAGACAATCCAAGCCAAAATAAGAAAAGGAATGGTCATGAAGATGCAAAGAGCAGCTCCAATCCCCATCTTGCAAAGAAGGCCAAGGCCAAATGACCTCAACAATTGGTTCACCATGAACACTACAGCATTTTATCAGACACTCTTGATAGGATTTATGCAGTAGAAAGGAACAGAGAGGATTTTGGGACTCCTACTCCCTTATGAGCACCTCGTGCAGGCAGAAGCATAAACAAGTTCTATGCATATCACAATGAAGTGGGGCATAACACTTTGGATTGCCGAACTCTCAGAGATACCATTAAAGATCTAATGAAGAAAAGGCACTTGAGGGAGTACGTATTGCAACTTGTAGCACAGCAACCTCCTCCGCCTCAGCAAAACCTCGAGCAGGATCAGCCAGCTGTAGTGAGAACTATATATTGAACTTGTAATATGATATGTGAAAGTGGCCCAAATTTCATGTAGGTCAGTTTATGTAGATTCCTCTAAAAATTCTGGAAAATGTTTGACTTGGTGTTGAGATCTTGAGAAGTGCACACTTTGTAAACTAAGTCTCAAGTTATGATTGAGCATCACATCAATGCGACCAGCAAGGCATCACACTATCATGGCCTACTTCTCGATATTGCATTCATGAGATTAAATTTCACAGGTTTCATGTGACCTAGATTTCATAGTTTTTATGCGACCTAAATTTCGCGGCTCTCATGCGATCTAAAGCTCGTGCATGCAAGACACTTTCTTAGCCACCACATGCACGCAGCGATCTCACCATGCATACGAGCCACTTTCTTAGCCACCGTGTGCACGCAGCGACCTTACAACATGTACAAGCCACTTTCTTAGCCACCATACGTTGCGATCTTACCATACATGCAAGCAACTTTCTTAGCCAACGCATATGTACAGTTTAAAGCTTGTGCATGTAAGCAACTTTCTTAGCCACCACATGCACGCAGCAATCTTACCATGCATACGAGCCACTTTCTTAGCCACTATGTGTGTGTAATGACCTTGCCACATGTATGAGCCACTTTCTTAGCTACTGTACATTGTGATCTTAGCATACATGCAAGCAACTTTCTTAGCCATCACATGTGTGTAGTTTAAAGCTTATGCATGCAAGCAAATTTCTTAGTCATCACATGCACGCAGCGATCTTACTATACATACGAGCAACTTTCTTAGCCATTGTGTGCATGTGATCTTCAGCTCCCACATACGAGCCACTTTCTTAGCCATCGTGTGCACTCAACAACCTTACTGCACATACGAGCCACTATCTTAGCCATCATGCATTGCAATCTTATCATACATGTGAGCCATTTTCTTAGCCACTGCCTGTGTGCAACTTAAAGCCTGCACATACAAGCCACTTTCTTAGCCACCATACGTTGTGATCTTACCATACATGTGAGACACTTTCTTAACCACTGCATGTGTGCAATTTAAAGCTCATGCATGTGAGCAGCTTTCTTAGCCACCACATGCATGCAATAATCTTACCATGCATACGAGCAACTTTCGTAGCTCTCATGTAATCAAAATTTCATAGCTTTCATATGATCAAAATTTTGCAACTCTCATGCAATCAAAATTTTATAACTTTCATGCGACCAGAAGCCATAGTGCCATGCGGCCTACTCATATGTTGCTCACTTATATTTAGCCCAAATTTATCTTTCGATTAAAAAGTATTGATGATTGGCTATTTGGTTATTTTTATAATTAGAATTAACATTTATCATCTAAGAATTGTAGGACAAATAGCCAAATACTTGAAGAAAAAAGAAGAAAAGTTTATTCACTAAAAAGCCTCAATGAGGTACATTTACATCAGAAATAGTCAAAACACAAGTCAAAGAAAGTTATAGCCAGTTTTCCTAGAAGAAAGAAATTCGTGCAAAGGGAAAGCTTCCACGAATCAGAGGGCTAGCCACCGAGAGACGAAGCCCTGTCGATTGGAAACTCGTGAACTCGCTTAATTCTCCAACTTTTTTCTTCCAGGCCCTTTCCTTAGCAGTAAGCTCCTCCTCAGCTTTACTACCAAAACTAGGAAGTTCAGAAAGGCTCACCAAAGTGACTGAAAAAGAGAAAACTCATAACCGTGAGGACATAATCCAAGATCCGTATGAGATCTCTCCACATTATTGGAGAAGAATCAACTTTGAAGCTTTTTATGTAGCAAGCCATACATGCCTCACTCGGAAGGTGAAATATCAAGAAATCAGGAGGTTTATCTGAAACTTCCATTCGGTCACTCTCTGAGGGAAGAAGAGGACTCCCTGTGCTTTAAATTGACTCAACCTGATCTAGCCGAAGGATCTAGAAGAAATCCCCTAACCATTCTTATTTAATGGCTTGAAAGAAAATGAGGCTGGCGCACTAATGACCACAAGACACGTATTGTTTGGAAAAATGAAAAGGTAGGTTGACCTAAAAAACTTTGAATGCACTGATGTTCATGGCTGAGATTAAAAATATCTTCTGGTTTTGGATTTGGAATGGGCCGAATAAAGGTCCAACAGTAGAATCTTATCTATGTGGCCTTTTAAGTTTTGCAAGGCCCCAATTCACCAAAGTCACACCTTGCAAAGGGAAGAAAGTGCGTGAGATAAAGGCCAAAGTTACGGTGTATCACAGTAGCACAAGCTTTTGCCAGTAGAAGTCTAACTCCTAATCTGCAAAGTGAACTAAGGGTTAGGGGGCTAGTGTTATCAGTAGAATTTGGCACTGCGAAGTGGGCTGGCAAAAGCCCAGAAGGAGCTGAGTCTAACAAAAGGATAACTTTTCTAGACCGTGTGGTCATTGTGCAAAGGACCTTAGCTCACTAAAGACTTGAGCTCATTGCCCAAATGAGCTCGAGGTCACGAACTAGTAGTAGCCCCAATGTATAAGCTCACTGAAGTCAAGCATAAGACCAGTAAACAACTTCCATCTTCATTTTGCAAATACAACCATGGGGCCCCACACATAGAAAGTAACCTACAGAACCCAGTCTATAGTACCCTAGGCAGTCTTGTACATTTAATATTTGATGTAACAGATGTACAATTTACTTAGTTCCATTTGTACCCCTCCATGTTTTCATAAATAGGGGCTGAAACCATTATAAAGAGGGAGAAGAGGATACTAGCAAAAACTCTACCGATGACCATAGCAAAAGCTCTGTAAAAACACTCCTTTAGATTAATAAAAACATCTTCGTGGACAGAGGGTCTAGTGCCATCCGGATTTGGCCGAACCATGTTAAACCTCTGTGCACTTCATTCTTTTTCTTCTTCCTCTAGCTATTCAGTACCTTTCTACCACCTCAACAATCGGGAAACAACTTGGATCCTGAAAGAACCCCTATTCATTGGCTGGATACGGGTTTAACCAAAATTCACCATCAATAACTTCAGAAATATTGATAGGGATTATGACGATTCAATGGTGAATTTGGCTTTGCTGCACAATTTCATTGTCAAGCGGATATTGGTTGATCATGGAAGTTTCATTGATATTTTATACTTGCATGCTAGTAAAGCTTTGAATATTCCTAGGAACAAGTATAAACCTTACACAAGTGTTCTGGTTAGTTTCACAGGAGGGTAAGTGTAAGTAGAGGGGATAATGACTCTAAAGTTGACATAGGAAACCCAGTCGTTAGTGAAAAATCTAGATGTTACATTCCTTGTGGTGGCCACACCAAATTATGCCTATAATGCTATCATAGGGTAGCATTTGTGAATTAAGTTGGGGCTATTGTTTCCACCCCTATTTGCTAATGAAGTTTTCGATAGAGAGAGGCATTGGAGAAGTACTGGATAATTAGCAAATAGCTCAGAGATGCTACATGGAAAGTCTGATCAAGCCTCATAGAAGTATTAATAGAACAAAGTTGGTACTTGAGGAAGGAGGTGAGTGTTAAATAGTAGATTTTACATTGCTAGACATTCGGCAAGACAACCCTTGCCGGCCAGAGCTCAATTTTGATACAGAGGAAGTGAGGCTCTTTGGAGACAATCACAAAATAATAGTCAAAATTAGGGTAGACTTAGGAAAGGTAGATATGAAACAATTAATAAAACTCTTGTAAAGTTATATTGAAGTGTTCATTTGGACATTAGGGGACTTGCCAGGATTAATTTGGAGGCAGCCTCCCACAAACTTTCAATTAACCCAAGTGTGAGGGCTATTCAATAGAAGAAAAGAAACCATGGGAAAGAGTGATGGAAAGTAATAAAGGAAAAGGTGGATAAATTGCTAAAGGCAAGGTTTGTTAGAGAAGTGCCACCTACTAATTTGTTGGTAAACGTAGTATTAGTTAAAAAAGCTATGTGAGGATGGAAAATGTGCATAAACTTTACGGATCTTAACAAAGCTTGTCCTAAGGACTCATATCCACTCCTAAACATTGATTAGCTCATAAGTAATGCTATAGGTTTTAGAGTTCTCAGCTTTGACGATGCATTTTCAAGGTACAATTAGTTGAAGATACACCTTAAGGATAAAGGCAAAATGACATTGATCACAAATCAAGGGACATTTTATTATAAAGTTATGCTGTTTAGCTTGAAAAGTGCACAGGCAATGTACCAAAGAATGATAAACTAAGTTTTTGTGAAGCAGATTGGAAGAAACAAGGAGGTTTACATAGATGGTATGATCATTAAGTCAAGAAGCATAGAGTAACATTGGAAGGATCTTAAAGAGACTTTTGTGATGTTAAAGAGGTATTAAATGAGGTTGAATATGAAAAAATGTGCTTTTGGAGTAAAAACTGGAAACTTTCTAGGTTTTATAATTATCGAACGGGGTATCAAGGCCAATCCGTCCAAGTGTCAAGCCATAATCAGCATGAGAAGTCTAGCTATGCTAAAGGAAGTGTAAATGCTCAATAAAAGCATTGTCACTCTTATGTCCTTTATGTCCAGGTCAACTGATAAACATGTTCCTTTCTTTAAATTATTTAAAAATTTTAAAAATTTTGAATGGACTAATGAATGTGAGCAATCTTTCCAAGAGTTAAAAGAATATCTGGCCACACCACTTATACTTACTCAACCAGAGCCAGGGGGAAACATTATACATTTACTTGGCAATAATAGCAGAAGTAGTAATTCAATACTCACCCATGATAATGGAAAGGAATAGAAGCCGATATACTTTACAAGTTATACATTGCACGATGCTGAAGTTAGACACCAGAAGATTGAAAAATTGGCCCTCGCTTTATTGATGGTGTTTAGGAAATTAAAACCTTATTTTCAAAGCCGCCAAATCATCGTTCTAATAGATGCTCTAATTTGGCAACATTTGCAGAAGCCTGACTTGGCAGGGCAATTAGTAGCTTAGGCAATCAAGTTGTATAAGTATGGACTCATATATGAAGCAAGGAAGGTAGTTAAAGCTCAGACATTATTAAAATTTGCATTGAAGTTAGCAAGCATAGGAAAGCCTATGTGGGAAGACCTAGCGTGGACATTGTACATAAATGGTTCATTGAATAGCAAAGGCAATGGAGTAGGGGTGATCTTGGAAGGGCCTACTAACTTGGTCCTAGAGTATTTGCTGAAGTTTGATTTTAAGATAACAAATAATTAGGTAGAGTATAAAATGCTGATTATAGGGTTAAAATCAGCAAAAAAAGTGGGGGCACAATCTTTGAAAGTCTTAAGTGATTCCCAGTTGGTAATCGTCTAAGTCAAGGGAGATTATAAAGTGAAAGAGCTAATGCTAGCAAAATATGTAGGTGTAACCAAAACCTTGTTAAAGGAATTCAAGGTTGAATTCATAAAAATCCCAAGGGAGGAGAATGAGTGGGTAGATGAGTTAGCTAAACCTATTAGTGCTAAGGCAGTAATGAATAATAGAACAATCATCCAAGAGACATTGCAAACCCTTTATACAGATGAGGTAATTTACACAGAATAGGAAGAGTCATGGTCAACCCCAATTATGATGTTTTCGGAGGAAGAATGATTGCCAAAGGATAAAAGATAGGCGAAAAAGGTTGAACAAAGAGCGACACATTTCTTTGTGAAGGAGGTAGCTACATAAGAAGAGCTTTCCCCTCCCATTATTGTGGTGCCTTCGACTAAGCAAAGCTAATTATGTTGATAGAAATCCATAAAGGCATCTGTGGCTCCCATTTGGTAGGAGCAATTATTGTGCTAAAAGCCATGCAATCGGGATATTTTTAGTTGAAGATGAAACAAGAAGCTCTGGAACTAGTATAAAGCTATAAAAAATGCCAAAAATTCATAAAAGTCCAAAGGCAACTGGTTGTTGAGCAAATGTCCATCCTTGACCCTTGACCATTCAACCAATAGGGATTGATTTGCTAGGTCCTTTCCTAATGACTATTGATCAATTGAAATATGTGGTGGTGATGATTGATTACTTTACTAAATGGATTTGTTATAGGCATTTTATGGTGCCATGTGAAGTGGGCTATCAAAAGCTCAATTGTAACTGAAAGGGTCTAAGTCACCAAGGCCACTCAGCTTTCTACTCGCTACCTCGCATGGTCATAGCTCGCTACCTCGCATGGTCTAGCCTCAGCTAGCTCTTTGCTCTCTACCTCGCTATCTCACATGGTCCAGCCTCAGCTAGCTCTCTGCTCTCTACCTCATATGGTCGCATCCTTAACTAGCTCTCTGCTTCAACTAGCTCCTCCCAACACTTAACCTCAAAGGAGGGTTCCAGCACCTCTTCAACAAATGTCAACTCATTGGACCCACCCGTAGAAAGTAACCTACAGTAGCCAACTTGTAGGAGCCTAAGATGTCTTTTACATTTATTATATGATGTAACATATTAATAATTTATTAAATTATTTATACTCCTTGCTTCTATAAAGAAAGGGAGATGCCATTGTATTGAGGGGGACTCTCCCGAGGAATGTATGTGAAAAAACTATGTCAAAATGGGGGAAGCCATGAACATACACTGATATCCTATAACTTCCATTGATAAATAAAATTTGCCATGGACGTAGGGTCCAGTGTCATTCGGATTTGGCCGAACCACGTTAAAAAATCCTGTGTTCCAGATGTTCTTCTTCTTCTTCTTGCTACCTACATTTATCTATTCTATTTTCAACCAGTTTGTGGCTTGAGGTATTAAGAACTGTACAGTTGATCGGATTTTGATGTCAACATTTTCGCACTAGAAGAAGCCCCACGGCTGCGATACCTCCATTCTCTTCTTCCATTCCTAAGTTTGTGGAAGGCCAAAAACATGTATTGAGATCTTCCTGACACGATGTCTAGAAAAGAACGTATCACTCCACATGAAAATGCGATCAGTTGAAATCTTTCTTCCAGGATTTGTTTAATGGGATTTTAAAAGAGGGAGAGACCCTTAGGTCACCTTGTGCAAAGAAGCACTTTGAACTCCAACTGTCATTGTCATTGTTCATAAGACATCCTGGGGTCATATCGCAAGGTACAATGCCTGTTCATCCTCCGTCTCTCACACCTCGAGACATCAGGCTGAAGCGGATCGATTTAGATTATACCCCGCTGGCTGAGCTTCCATCAGCCATGCAATGGCTTGCATGATAGAACCAAGCTCGCAGCCTGCTACAATCCTAGCGTGAGAGACTTCCAGCAACCCAGCAATTAGTTCCTCGTTGGCCTATAGCAGTTCAGCTCCATCACCAACTAACGCAGCAGCCTTACGATGATAAGTCTACGGCTAACCATGTGTGACCTTTATGCAGTTTTTGCAATGTGTATGCATGCCTTCATTTCTTGAGGTTAAAATGTTGACATTTCTTGCCCATCCATGAATCAGCGACTCCGTGACTCGGCATGCAGCAAGGCTCGGTTTGGTCTCGTATTGACCATGCAATGTAGCTGAGTTTGCGTACAGAAGTCTAGTCCTCATGTTCAAGCCTGCATGGACGACCCACTGGCTCATATGTAGCTGCAGTCATTCTTCACAGCCACCCAACTCCATCCCATCTCAGCGCCAGGCTAGTAGAGTGCAACAACTCATTCCTCGTCATCATAACGTGCCTTGCTATGCAGCATTCCTCATCATGTAGCATCCCTCATCTCCATGACGAGCCTCGTCGTGCAGTAATCCTTGCCATGCAGCAGTCCTCACAACGGTAGGCCTGTAACAATAGCTTATAGTAGCACGCTTTAGTTATGAACTCAGCTACCATGAATTGGGAACGACTTCGACACGAATTAATAGCTCACTTTCGACATGAGCTTATAATGGCAACAAGCTCCCAATTCTGAGCCTAGTCCTTGCAATCATGAATGACAAGTTTGGCCATGCAGTAGCTCGAGCTCCCAGTCCATGTGACAGGATGGTCCCCGCACTCAAGCCGTGCATCAACGACCTCAACGAGCCCATATTGGCAACTTCATCCCAGGCTCGCTTCCATATGCAGGCATAATGACAAGTAGTTATCGTCATAAGGAAGCGTGGCTTATCCAATGACCACATGGGATACTAGTCCGAAAGCAAGCCTACAGCGTCCTAGCTCAATGACAAGGACATGGTTTGGAGCAGCTGGGTTCAATGACAACAACCTTATGGTTAACAACCACACAGCCATGTAGTCCTTTGGCTTTGTGAGTCAATGGTAGGGTTTAGTGGCCTCACTACAACTGTGAAGCCTTAATGTCATAGCCATGCATTAACGTCTGTAGTAACCATGGTGATTCAGTTCAAGATCGGTCCATGCAGTCTCACATAGCTTCATGCAGCCAGAATAGCTGGTATGCCCAAAGATTCAAATGACCAAGACAAGCCGAGTTATGTCCTTCATATGGCAACCTCATGAAATCTTCATCCAAGCCTTCACGCATCTAAGCACACATCAGCCGAGCAGGCCTCATGCAATCCATGTGTTACTTCCTGGTTCCCCAGACGAGTCACGACTTTATGCTGTCTTTGAATTACAGCAAGCAGCATGCAATGAACAATCGAAGTGCGATGAGTAACCTTGCCCTCGATCGTGAGAAGAACAAAGCTCATGTACATACAGGCCAAAGTTGTAATACAACTTTGTGTGATTAGCAACAATTCTTGTCGAATGAATTCATGATCTCCATGCATCCTTTTTCAGCATCAATGCACACAGATTAAAGTGAAGTTAGACTATAAAGATTAGCAGACAGTAGCGTAGTGCCATGAATTTGGTGACAGTGCAATGAACCAAAGCCATTTGAAGCAGGCCTCATATCCACGTGGCTTGGTGCGACTAATAAGCAGCTCGCATTCCTATTATCCCACACGGCCAAGAAAAAACTAATCCATGCAATTCTCGCATGGTCGAAACATATCAAAAATTAAAGTTGCACTCCTACAACCGAACCTTGATCCTCGAAGCAAAATATAATGCACAAAAAGAAAAATAAATGAGATTGCGCAGAACTCACCTGTAGATAAATAACATCCAAGGTGTTCAACAATGTAGAATCCTTATATATAGACCTTGCGTCCAAGTAATATGCTAACCATGCATAGAATTCTTACATCAGCCAGTGGCCAAATAATTATCTCACGTCCAAGTAATGCACTAGCCATGCGTAGAATTCTTGCGTGAGCCACGTCCAAGTAATGTGCATGCCCTGCATAGAATTCTTGCACGGAATGACCTTGCGTCAGTCCAAGTAATGTGCTAGCCGCACAGAATTCTTGTGCAAGTCAAGGGCTTGACAAATATTTCGCATCCAAGTAATGTGCCAGCCATGCATAGAATTCTTGTGCGAACCACATCCAAGTAATGTGCCTGCCCCTGCATAGAATGCTTGTGTGGAATGAGTTTACATCCAAGTAATGCGTTAGCCACACATAGAATTCTTGCGTGAGCCATGTCCAAGTAATGTGCTAGCCCTGCATAGAATTCTTGCTCAGACGAACTCAAGATCTAGCGTCCAAGTAATGTGCTAATTACATGTAGAATTCTTGCACGAGCCGGCATGACCAATTAGCAATGCAGCACATATCCTTTAAATGGAATTTTATTGCTTTAGGCCGATTGGCTCAAAATTCTTATGTCAAGGACTGATTATCCCAGTATATATTATACACA
>JANHAO010025710.1:0-11278 GCA_026873985.1 Saraca asoca
TCTTCAGTGATTATGATTTGAATTTGAATTTGAATTCAACTGTTGAACTTACAATTAATGCTCTTTACATTTACCTTGTTGTTTTGGATTTTTTTCTTCAAATTTGGGATAAATTAATTAATGTATTGACTATTTGAGTGATTGAAAATTCTTTTTTTTTCATAGAATGAATGTGATGTGTTTACTGCACATGTTACAATAACCAAAAGAATCGACTCTAGAATCTATTCAGCCCTTTGTGAATCGATTATTGAATCGATTTATATATAAATATTGTCCCTAAATTGATTAGGAAATTGATTTGACCCAAATTCCAAACATTCGATCAAAAATATTTCATAAACTAAATCTTCTCAAATCGATTCACATATGATTATCAATCACTCATCTATAAATTAATTAGATAATCGATTCACCAGCAAAAACCATTACCTTTGTGAATCGATTAAGCAATCGATTCACATAAAATTCCTAACTTTCGATGAAAAATTTGCATAAATGTAATCGTCATGAATCGATACCTAAATCGATTTGTATGTGAAAATTCATGCATAAATCGATTATGTAATCAATTCACATAGTAAAAACCAATGCCTATAGCACATCCAAGTATTGTTCATTTATGAAAAACCATTGCCTATTTTATCCAACAACGGTTGAGAAGTGTTTCCTATATATGTCAAAAATCGTTGCCTATTATGTATTGTTAGCCTTAGAGATTGTTAGACTTTATTAGTCCTAGTCATTTGCACTTCTTAGTTTTGATGTTGAAAAAGAAATTTTAGTCATTACTATTTGATGATGAAAAATAAATTTGTTTCATTATTATTTGATGTACTACTATTATTTGTTACTGATTTCTTTTTTATTTCAAGTGATACTATTTTTAAAGACATTAAGTTATAACCAAGACTTTGATGCAAGAATTTTTTTTAGAATTTACTTTTTCATTTTATTTAGGATTTTTATTGTAAATAAACTTAGATGAAATTTGATCCATATCTTTTAAATCAAAAAAATAAGATGAAGAGAAATCAAATTTTTATAAAACAATTTTCTGTAAGATGAATCGATGCCACTTCGATGTATAAAAGAACTTTTGAAAACATCAATCGAAGTCATACCGATTCATGCAGTATAAATCGTCTTACCGAAGCTTTTGAAAAATCACTACTTTGATGTATAAATCGATGTAACGATGAAAATCAATAAACTATACATCGATTATACACCAATTCATTAGTGGATAACAGATCATAATCAATGTCATATCAATGCAACAATGAATAAACCATTTTTCTGTTACAGACAGTTATGGCAGTTATAACCACTTAACTACTTTGTCTATATAAACAATTTTTCATAGAAGAAGAGAATCAATCCTTCATATCTCTGATATCTTTCTACAAGAAATGTTTTGATGAGTTTTACATACAAGATCATTTGAGAAAAAAAAGATCTACAGAATTCTCTTTGCTTCATCTCATTCTTTCTGAAGAAATTCTTCAAATTTTCATTCAAGCTATTTGGATCAAATATCATACAAGTTTATCTTAGCTTATTTAAGATTTCTATCTTAAATGTTTGGTATTGTATTTCTTACATTTCTTGTCTCTATTTTATTTTGAGATTTCTAAGGATTTAGAAATCTTGTATAGGTTAGCAAGAACCTATCAATCTTGTGTTTCCTTTAGGTTTAGAAGAGCATGTTCCAATTCTTTTAAGTTAGCTAGAAACCTATTAATTTCTTATGTGTATTGTAAAACTGGCAGTTCAGTAGCCTAGTAATCCTGATGATTTTTTATTAATTAAAGAAATCTTTTGGTTGATGAAAGATCAAGTGGAGTAGACTTGAATTACAGTTTCAATTCAAGTTGAACCACTTTAAAAAGCTGCTTCTAAAATTCTCTTTTTAACATTCATATTCTATTGTTTTTATTAATTCTTAATATTTGTCAATTTACACATTGATCATTAATTCTATTTTCAATATTAAGAATAGATTTGAAATAAACAAAGTTGTATATAATTCTCCAACGAGAAAAGGGAAAAATCCACATCTATCTATATTCCACACACTTAATTTTTAAGTTTTACCCACTAATCTGTATATCTTTGGGACCTGACATATACCAAGTGTTGTTTTATTTCTGGGAAAATCATTGCCTATTTTAAATTAAAGTGTTGCCTATTCTCTTTGGCAATGGTTTATAAGTGTTGTTGGAGATTTCAAAAACCATTGCAAAAGCATAAAATGAAAACCGTTGCCTATAACTACAGAATAGGTAACAATTTTATTGTCTGTTGCGAAAAATCCTAAAAAAAACTGTTGCCTAAAAGAATAGGTAATGCTGGATAAGAGAACGATCTAAAACCATTGTCTATTCTTTTAGACAATAATTTTCAGAGCTTAGGCAATGATTTTTGGCCGTTGCCGAAGGCCAGAAATGTTGTAGTGTTCCTTTTTCCATATAAAGTTATATTTTCAAAAATTAGCGAAAGTTTTTATAATGTGTTAAGAAATAGAGGTTAAGGATTAAATTAAGAATATAAATGAATATAAGATTATTAGGATTGCTTGTCTAAATGAATTATGCATTTATATACATGGGTGAGCCTTGTGAATAATTTAGCATGGTATTCTTAGTCAAGTAAGAATTTGACTTTCATAGTTTGATTAATTTATTAAGAAATAAGGTAAGAGGAAATAGGTTGAATAGAGACTGATAAGCCTAATAAAGGTAGAATGGTAAATTAAGGGAATGCCTAGGAACTAGATTCTATATGGAGATGCTTGTGATTGTGATTAATACAAAGAAAGGATGGGAAAACCTACGTGCACTAGGAAAATGAGCTAGACTAATTTATTCATCATTGTGAAGGACATAATAATAGGTGACATATCTAAAAGGTGCATTGCAAAAGACACAACTATACGAAATACAACAAGGTGCATTCAATAAAGGAATGGTGTGGTTCAGGACCATATTTCTCATTGCTCTTTCCCTTTGACTTACATAGTATTAGTGTGTGTTATATGAGACTGACCTATCTTGTAAGTTTGATAAATCATATAAACTAAATATCTATAATTTGTGATACTTGATGGTCCCAATTCTTGCATCCATGAGGTAGCCACTATATTGATTTATTATGCTACCACCCTATATGATAGTTGACATGTTTAAATGGAATATGAATAATCAGAGAAAGGAAAGGTAAAATGAAATGCATGACAATGAAAAGGAAACTAAGTTAAGTATACTAGAATTTAAAGAATATGATAATACATGTGCATGTATCTATTAGTAAATCTATGGATATTATGTGATACATGATCTATATATATTCTTACGAACAAAAAAGGTTTCTGCCCAAAAGGGGTGGAAACTTTTACTTCATTGAGTACATGGATTGTAATCATTTCCTTATGTTTAATTCTTTTTAGAGAACAAAGCTTAAGTAAACCTTGATTAAGCAGGGTCTACTCTTACTCATTAAAGGTAGAAGAAAAGTTTTCAGCATGTAGATATTTCATGGTAAAGGATGTTAAATGCCAACCAAGTCAACCCAGTCATGTTACGTATTTTGGTTTATTTCAATTTTATTTAAAAGGATTATTTTGTTTTAAATGATTTATTTCAAAACTTATGTTTTGTATTTCAAATAAAGTTTGCACACTTAATTTCAATATTTTGTTCATGTTGAATTTTGATTTTATTTGAAGAATAATTTACTTGAGTTTTACTAGTCACGAGCTTATGTGTTCTTAGGTTATCACTGGGTAATCCAAGTTAGTCATGTTACCATCCTCATCACTTTTCTTAGCCTTTCCTTAAGGCTCTTCATTAGGAGCAATGAAAAAAGTATGAAAATATTCTTGTTCAAGACAAACTCTTATGTTATGGTATCAAAAGTCTAGAAATAAGTGATTGCTTTTTTTATGATAAAATTCTCGTTTTTTCCATGCTTCTACCATTATCAAAAGGAAAAACAATAAGATTGAGGATTTGAAAAATGAGGATGGAGTCTCAATTTTTTATGTCTTATTTAAAGATATGGCTTTAGAGTTTTTTTTCCATAAATTGTATAAAAAGGAGATGAATGTTGCTCCAATTTTTTTGTATACTAGATGTTTTCCTCAATTAGAGGAAGAGGAGATATATTCCATTCATATGCTAGTTTCTTTTATTGATTTGAGAAAATGCTATTTTCTATGAGTCCACTTAAAGCCTTTGGTCTTAATGGGCTCCATGCTTTTTCCCTTCAAAGTCAATAAGGAGTGGTAGGGAAAGAGGTTTATGAAACCATTCAAAAAATCTTTGCTTAATCGAGTCTAATTACTAATTTAAGTGAAATAACCATTGTTCTTGTTCCCAAAATTGACCACCTTGAAGTCATTTCCAAGTCTTGCCAATTACTCTATGCAATGTGCTTTATAAAGAAATTGTAAAAAATATTGCAAATAAACTAAAGAAAATCCTGAATAAAATGATCTTTTCAAATCAATGTAACTTTATTACAGGCAAGCATGGTTTAGACAATATTATAATCATTTAAGAGATTATCCATTCCTTAAGAAAAATGAAAAGTGATAAACATTTCAAGGCTACAAAAATTGATACAAAGAATTTGTATGATGAACTTATTGGCATTTTTTAAAGACACCTTAGACGAAGTTGGTCTCATCATTAATGGATCTTATTTGGCATTGCATCTTTACTCCATCTCTGCAGATTTTATGGAATGGTGATGAATCAAATACTTTCTTCCCCTCAAGAGGCATCAAGAAAGGTGATCTCTTATCCCTATATCTTTTTGTTCTTTATTTAGAAAAACTGACCCATTGTATCCAATTTGTGACTAATAATAATACATGTAAATCGATTGGAATAAAGAGAACTATCCAAAAATATCCCATATATTTGTTTCTGCTAAAGCATCGTTAAATCAAGTTAAGGTTGTTAAGAGGTTTTTATCCTTTTTTTTTTAATGAAAGTTCTTGTTGGAAAGTAAATGCTAGGAAAACTAGAATTTTTTTCTTTAAAAATGTTTATCACTTTTGTGCCTTTCATATTAGCTTTGCTTTGAGCTTTATACAACTACATATTTAGGGAAACATTTAGGTGTCCCATTATTTCATAAGAGGACTAGTCATGTTATATTTTCTCATATTATTGATAAAGTCTCCTAAAGACTTAGTTCATGGAAAGATTCATATCTCTTTTGTTGGATGACTTACTCAAACTAAATATATGATTAAAGCTATTCCTTCTTACATTATGCAAATGATGCTTCTCCCTTTTAGTGTTTATGATAGTGTAGACAAAAAGGTTGGAATTCCTTTAAGGCCCTACGAGGACAAAAATGTGGCTATGGCCTCATTACCAAGGATGATGTTCTCTAGGTCCTCATGCTCAAAACAAAATATAACTATGGGAGAGATTTGATTCCACAACTTAAAACATTTTAATGGTGAATTTAACCTTTAGAGGGGAATGGTTCAATCTTGGAAGAATGAGCAAAATGGCTTTGCTTGGAATGTGAGTAGTGATAATTACATTATGTTATCTAAAGATATTTGGCGTAACAGTTAAAGTCCTTTGTTGAACTTCACTCTCCAGATATCTCCAACTAAGAAAGCATGAAAATAGTGAAGGATTTTATTTCCCTAAATGAAGAATGGGTAAATGTTGAAAAGGGTGCTTCCATCCAATATTTGTCTTCGAATTATAGCTTACCATTCTTTGAATTCTACTCACAAGGATTTTATTTATTGGAGATTTTCATATGATGGAAAATTTTCTATTATAAGTGCCTATGATAGCATATCTAGTGATTTGAATAATATTTTTGATGAAATCTGGAAGTTTATTGGAAAATGGAATGACCAGCAGATACACATATCTCTTTTTTGGTTATGTGCTTGAGGTAGGTTCCCACTAACATTTGTCACAAAGAATTGCATTTATCCTATTTTGATGTCTCTCCCTTAAACAATGGCAACTAAAAAACCTTATACATTTACTTCGTGATTGTAGTAAAGGTACCAACATTTGCTTGCATCTTGTTAAGCCTAAACACTGGCCTTCTTTCTTCTCTGCAAATGATAAAGATTGGATTTGTCTCAATCTTAGGCATAGTTAAGGGCGAGACAAAGATATTCCCTAGAAATTTTAGATAGCACATTCATTCATGCCATTTGACCTCAAAGGAATAAGATTTTTGTTGATAACAATGATAAGAGCAGGGATCTAGCCAAAAGTATTCTAATCAAAGTAGTGGAATTTCTATTAGCCCAAAAATGTTAAGGGAGATATACTTATGGTATTTCAAAAATAGAAACTTTGGTTCGATAGACTGTCTTTCCATATAGCTGACCAAATTTAATGTTAATGGCTTGGTTTTACATCTAGATTCTCTTGCAAGCTGTGGCAATGTTCTTCATAAGAAACATGGGATGTATTTATGTGGCTTTTCTTGTAACTTATGTGTGTGCTTTATACAAAAGCTGAACTCTAAGCTATCTTATATGCTCGAGGTAGCTCAACAACCTAGAGTGAGTTACTAGTGGAGTCAGATTCTCTTTCTGAAGTCTCTGTTGTCAATAATGTGATTCCAACTTTTCATCCTCATGCTCACCTTTTTGCTAAAATCCATGCCTTATTAAATTAGCAATGGAAAATTTGGACTTGCCACGTATTCAAGAAGAAAATGAGGTTGTGGACATGTTAGCCAATAAGAGGCATGCTTTAAAGCTAAGTTTCATGCCTTTACTAATCCTCCAAGGGATGTTGAGCATCTTCTAAGAAATGATAAAATTGGTCTTTCTTTTCCTATATTGGATAGATTTTAGTTTTTTTCTTTTAATTTGTTCTTGTAATAGAAAAATGTTTCAAATTAAATTTTATTCATAAAATTAAAAGCATTCTTTCAATTATTGCTTGGGTAATTCTTGGAAATCATATACTTTCAATGTAGACTAACCATTTTTCTTGAAAAAACAATAAAAATTATTTTTAAAAGATAAAAAGTTCATAATATAAAAAAAATTACAAACTTAATATGCCAAAACGTAGAAAGCAATGGACATTTGGTTCAAAGAATCTTTCCACATTCTTAAAAATATTTTAAGGGAATGTTAGATCATCATTTTTTGTTCAAAACTAAAAAAAAAAATTATCAAGGATTATGAACATTTCTGAAATGCTTTTAACACATATTCTCTTAAAATATTCAGATGGAAAAGGTGGGTAGGGTTTTAGGACAAGGCAACTCCCACCCAAGAGGGGGTGAATTGGGTGTTCTTAAATCTTTTACACTTTTTAGCATTCTCTTCGAAAATCTCTTGTTTTTAGAAATTCATGGGATAGTTTTAATTCAAATAATTCAAAATAGTTAGATTAAGATGTTTGTACACAAAAAAATAACAAGTCAAAACAATTGTGCAAAGCAACTCAGTTAACCATACAAGGCAAAGCAATAATGAGCACACTCAAAGATATAAATCATTTCTTTCAAACAAACCAATTTCTAAGCAAAAGAATAAATAATGAGACACAAAATTACTCACAGCAAATTTCAACAATATAAACAGAGTAAGGCAAGATCTCAATACATTAACAAGAGCAAAAGTATACAGCACAATGTAAGTTGCTAGAAAATAAAGAGAGAAAGGATAGAGAGATTCAAACTCGAGATTTATAGTACTTCCCCCTTGAAAACAATTTTCAAGGTGTACAGTTACTACCAAGCTCTCAACTAAGCTTGAATCCACTAAAATTAACAATCCTTCTAAGTTTGGATAGGCATAAGGAGAAGCCTTTACAAATGATTATTTACTCACAATAAAAAAAAAATTTTGAGAATCTCAACCACTCATTCAAAAAGAAAAATAAAAAGCTTAACCACTCTTTAAACCTAGGTAAGGCTACCCCTAGGAAATGCAATAGTTTTTGAAAGATTTTACAGAAAAACTAAAGAACTCTAAAGTTTGAATTACAAATTGAAGTCCAATCTAGCTCATATTGAAGAATTTAGATAAAGAGTTGAAGTACAAATGAAAAGAGAATATTTACCTCTTAAGAATTAAAGTTTTGCTACTAAGAATGTGTGTGAAATGAATATATATAGTAAATGAAATCACACTTTAAAAAAATAATTGTTATGTGCAAATTTGGTTGTGTGATCATGATTGCAAGCATGATCACAGGTTTAAATTTTAAAATTTGAGTAGAATCGCGATTAGAATCATGGGGTTCAAAATTGAAGCATTTGATTTGAATTGCTGAAATATAGTACAAAAAGCAATTATGCTCACCTGAAACTACAAACCTTCGGTAAAGCTATATTTGAACGTGATTAGAATTGAAAACAAGATTATGAAAAATTCAACTTGAATTGTATAAAACTAATTCAAAATTTGATTCAAATCGCAAGGTTGAATGCTTATCTTGTTCTTGAGAGCATGATTGTGAAAACAGTGCAAAATATCCCGATTCGAATTGTGAGGTTTGGAAATGAAGAATAGAATTTTCCAAACCCATTTCAAATCAATTTACTCCATTTTAACCTTTATAAACCACTCCAAAAACATGATTTCAAATTGAATAAGTATGATAAAAAAAAATATTTAAGAACATGTTGGAATATTTTTGGTGAAATATTTCAAATGTAAAAACATTTTCAAGATTAAAGCAATTGATAAATCATGTAAAAAAATCTTGGAATGTTTTACTTTGATAAAAAATCTTGAAGCAAACTTTCGAAGGTAGTTTCAAAATAAATAAGTTAAATTTCAAATAATCTAATACATTTACATTTTATCTAGAGCTAGACCTAAACAAAAAAAATCAATACTTGACTTTAATACTCACTTTCTTCTCTTTGGATAATCCTATGATATAAACAGAAACTTTGCAATCCATATAATTATTTCGATCTAATTTATCATAATGTATGATTTAAATATATAGCTAAAACAAATTAGTGTAAGAGCGTGCATTACAAACTTATCATATATATTCATTAACTATAGTATAACATTCTTATTAGCATTAAGCACATTGAATATTGATATAGCAAAAGAGCATGCATTGCAATATATCATCATTTGTTATTTTTCATCGTTAAAATTAATCATTTAGAACCTTAGAGCTAATAAGGATATCTTACATTTTTATGATATGAGAAAGTTTAAGTAATATAAAAATATTATTTTATTCACTACTCTATTAATATCTTATCATCGTTATCACTTCAATCCGCCATTAACTATAATTATTGATTACCGTTCATCATTATTAAATATTATTCATTATTATCTACCGTTATTTACTACCTAATATTATTTATAATTATTAATCACTATCTATCATAATTTATTAATATTGATTATCATCTAATCTTGATGATTAATCATCTTTCCAACGCTGTGAATCAACTTTCCTATATTGAGTGTTGTTAACCAATCCACTTTATGAGATTGACTACTCAACTTTCAATGAAAATACTTTTAATAGTTTTAAAAATATACATATTAATTTAAACAAAATGTCATAACATTTCTAAAAAAGAAAATAAAATAAAATAATCTTTCATGTGACTCCGATTCCGCCTCCGCAACCCAGACATACCGTGAAAGGAATTACTAGGATTACAAAGGCATAAACCTGCAACACTGGATTTCATTTCACAAACCAAATTCACTGATAATTGGGGATGAAGGGATTTGTGCGATTGGTAAAGTCGGCCCTTTCTTCGCAATCAGCCAAAGCAACGAACCCAAATAACCTTCATCGCCGCCTCATACATGTTGCTTCATCAACGACACGGGTTCTACAGAACCAGAACGCTTTGTCTACCTCTGGGTTTTCATCTTTGAGAACTTCGTCTGGAGATTCTTTGTATTCGAAGAAATGGACTCATTTTGGAGGTTTTTATTTTAATCTCATTTGTTGTACAAATGCCTCGTGTTTGATTGTGCTGAAAATTATATGCATTGTGTTTAATTAATGTTTTTTGATTTCTGGGTTGTAATCGATGATAATAATGAGTTCAAGTTAGTTATTCAAGTTCCTAACTTGCATCTCCTTAGATATTTATAAAGAGGATAAATATGATTTCTTTGTTTATGAGGTTTGTTGAGATGATGTATTAATTGTACGCACTGTGTTGCATTGTTTCAATAGGAGTTTGGTGTTATTTAGAACCAGGTTATTGAATTTATAATGGATTCTTGTTAGTTCTAAATGATAGTTATGATTTGATTGTATTGCAAATGAAATGGGGTGTGACTGTTACCATTTTCTTGAGTGATTTTTGATTCTAGATTTGATTTTAGTTTCTTAAATGATGTTTAAAATGGTGGTTGAGCAAAATTAAATGATCGCTACTTCGCTGGTATTAATTTGAGATTACCTTGGGCAGGGCAGAAGAGGACTTTGTTCATCCAAACGCAGTCCACTCCCAATCCTTCATCACTGATGTTCTATCCAGGAAAACCTGTTATGGAAGTTGGAAGTTCAGACTTCCCAAATGCTCGTACCGCCATGAATTCTCCTTTGGCAAAAGCACTTTTTGGAATTGATGGTATGGCACTATGGCTCTTTCTTTTCCTCTTTTTTTTTTTTTTTCCTTTTTTATGTTATCTTCATGTGCCATTTTGGCCTCACTAGCAAAAGGTGCATATCTTAAGCAATAATGGGGACCATCAATCATTTGCATTTCTGAGACATGGATTACTAGATTGCAAATTGATTCAGATATAACTGGTAAGAAGTGGAATAGAAATTAAAAAAAAAAAAAAAATTTAACAGGATGAAGGTGTTGATTAGTGACTTGCATTCGATGTCTTCCCTTCCTATTGCTTTTTCCTGGTGACTCCCTGGAAAAGATCTTAATTGAAGTCCATTCTAGATCTTAGTTAGTATTTCCTTATCGGGCCCTCTGCATTTCTATTATAAGCACTTCAAAAAGTATTACACCTAATTTTAGAATAACAGCTATGGAATCTTTTCTGTGGAAAAATGGATATTATTGGTTACCTCATAATTCACACTTTTAAGTTTAATTTATTGTACTGGCCTGCAGATCAGTCAATATTGCCTCACAGGCTGCTAACGTGATCTGGCTGCTGTAGACTATTGTATTAAATTTATTATTTTTGTAATCTTTATCAAGGTGGTATATATGTATCTAAAACTATTCTGCTCCTAATGCAGGAATTACTCGGGTTTTCTTTGGATCAGATTTTGTTACTGTTACAAAATCAGAAGAT
>JANHAO010025711.1:0-11279 GCA_026873985.1 Saraca asoca
TTATATATGTATTTATTTGTAATTGTCTATCAGGTTCAAATGTAATAAGGCCTTGAGCCTCGGTGTCCAAATTATAGGGGAGACTTTGCTGAATTTTTGACAGGAATAAAAGAAAACTAAGAGTAAAAAATGTACAGTTAGGCTTGTAAGAGGTCTCCTACGGGCGATCTTCTACGCCGGTCACGGACCTAGGGTTGGGTCGTGACAGCATCTTTGCATAAGACAGTTTCAATATAGAACTATCATCTTCAATTTTATTTTCTTTGTCATTTTTGATGACGTTATTAATAACACTAATTATATTTATGTACATATTTTAATTAAATAAATACATAGCAAATTGATAATTTATGATTCAGTAATTAAATAATACAAAGTTCTATGTTTTGCAAAAGAATACAAAATATTTTGATAAATTATTTTTTATTAATTAATATATAAATTAATAAAATATTAATTTATCAAATAAATAATATCTCAATTAATTAATAAATTTTCATAATTCTAAAAATATTAATTTATGAAGGTTTTCCTGTAGTTGCAGTTGTAATATGTGAAATTGATTAACTAGTAAATTGGCTATCCAGTGAATTTAAGAAAGAATAATACTTGTCGCGTTTCCATCCTATTGCCCTTGCACAATGAAAAAGAGGTTTTCCCTATAATTCTATGTGATGGCACCTCCAAAATGCTGTGTGTTGAAATGAAATTTTCTAATTTTCATTTCACTTCGTTTCACCAACAGAATTGATTTCAATTCATTTAAAAAAAGATTTATATTATTTAAAAATTATGTTAAAAATAATAATTTCAATTCAATAGTAAATGAATCTTTTTGTTTGAAATAAATTGACATACATATAGAATTCAATTAAAAAAATAGATTTTAATGATATTATGATAAATAAGATATTAGAATGAGGATAAAATTTTTGATATCATATGTATTTTAGACGAAATAAAATAAGTTATAAATAAATCAATAGTAAATTTAATGAGTTTTATAATAGCATAAATGCAATTAAAATAGAAATTATAAATGATATGAAACTCTTTTTAATTTAAATTTAAACACTATTTAAAAAAATTTATTTAAAAATAAAACATTGTTTTTATCCTATAGATAGAATAGGGAGGAGATGACATTATACAACAAATTTTCCTATAATTCAAACAAGCTTTGCAAATTTTGGAAAATTGTTACCGTTTCTATCAATAAATTTATAACTTTTCATGTATTAATACACGTAATCTTTACATCAAAAGGGTTTACGAAAAGTTATGAAAAATAATTGTATAAAAAAATAATTTTTTTTATAAAACTTGCACTCAAAAAAATTGCAAAAAATAATACATATGAAAGCATTACAGAGGGAAAAAATATAAAGAATTTTACAAAAATTTTTATTGTTTTTTTCATAAAACTTGCACACAAGAAAATTGTTGCAAAAAATAATACATAAGAACACATTGTGGGGAGTGAGCACATTTGCATTAGTAACATGGAAGAGAATTAAAGAATAGCTGCCACTTTAAAATTTTCTTCCTTTTTTTTTTTTAAGTGTTTTCAATTTGAATATGAACACAACAAATATGTGTATTAAATAGTTTATCGTTTCTTCTGTCAATTAGAAAAAATAACAGAAAAACACAGCCTAACTCATATCTATAATTATCTTTATTCATTTTCTATTTATCTTTTTTATCATGAAAATTATAGCTTCATCTTAAATTCCATTGCAACTTTCATATCTCAATATCTAAAATGATTTAAATAATCTGATGTAATCAATATACAAAATAGGCCTATTGACTCATTATTTAATGGATGCAACTGCAATAGAAATTCTAAATAAATAAAAGTGAAAATAACACTTCATTCACTTTTTACTCAATATTTTACAAAACACTAAACAAACAACAAAGACTAGTAACACCAAATCAATAGGAGAAGAAGAAAAATTCACAAATCTTCATTTATATCTCTTCACTCTGTTTATTTTGCTGAAAAATCAGGTTTTTTCTGATTTTCTAATATTTGATGATCTAGTAAAAAAGAAGAAGAAGAAGTAGTAGTAGTTTAATTTAGTTAGCAAAACAAAGGGCAACATTTAATAGGGAAAGCAACTTTATCTATTGTCCATGGAAATTTACCTTTTGTGAATATTGGACATGCAATTTTTTGCACTTTTCCTCCAAAGCAATTGCTTTTTCTCATCAACCCTAAACAACAGAAAATTTACACTTTTTCTATAAAAATACATATTTTCTGTAGAATATATTTTTCGTTATCATGTAATCTTCCTCCAAAACAAACACCCTAAGTCTCAAACAATGTACTGAGGCAAAATCTGCAAATTCTGATGTCCAATATATATATATATATAGAGAGAGAGAGAGAGAGAAAGAGAGAGAGAGAGAAAAAGACAAGACACAGGGAAGATGACTCTGTCTCAACCCACCAATACAGAGTCATTATGTGCAAGTAAGAAAAATCATGCATTGTATCATCAAAGTCCTTAACAATTTGAGCATGCTTAAATGCTAAGAGCCCTTTGACCTTTACAGCAACCTAGCAAGGATCCTAGAAAGAAGCCTCAAATCAGTGTTAGGACATTAGGGGGAAAAAGAAAAGAAAAGAAAAATCAACTTTACCTGTTTCTTTCCCCATCCACAAATTGAGCGTAAGAAAGATGAAACACTGGGAAACAATAAAAATCCATGTCTTCATGGTTGCAAACTTTCCCATATAACATAATCATAATTCATTTCAAGTTTACTTTACAATTTCATTTTCTAGCAAAGATCTCAAGAGAGTAGGGAATATAACCATTTTCCATAACTGAATTTGCCCCAAGACTTACTAAAAATATCAAGAGAGTCTATCATTAAAATCCTTAAATTAAAAAAAAAAAAAAAGCTAATAAGACCTACCTATTTGCAATTCTTTTGGAAGTCATATTTAAAGAACTTGATTGCCTAAGAACAACCTCAGCACACTTCCATATAATATAATTATACAAAGAGGTAAACCTTTCACCAGACTCAGATCCTCACTGATTGTTTCCAAACAGGGCAAAGTTGAAGCCTATGAACATCAAACCTTTGCCACAATATGTACCCGTAAGTTAGTTAATTATAGAGATAGACCAACGAGGGTCTACTGGAGCAAAAATGCACCAGCAGAGACAACTTTGAGCTATGCAGTAATGAGATCCCGGACCAATCCCCATGATACCAAGAAGAAAGGGAACACGAAAACTTCAGTGCAGGTCACATGTCAGAAAGAGGCAGAACTTGTTCTTCGAAGCTGATATTTTGGTTGAGGTGATGGTTCAGATGGCAACTTCTTCTCAAACTCCTATAGAAGGGGAAGAATCCACTATGAATATCAGCAATTTACAGTTTTTTCACAATAACCAAAACCTTAAAACGATGGGGTGATCTTTCAATAATTAACAAAGAATAGTGGTCAATTTAATAACAGTCTATCATAATCTGCCTTCAAAAAAGTCAGAGAACATGATGCTTCAAAAACCATCCTTGTTACACTACTATAAAATGAAATTGTCATAAAATCAATAAGAGCAAAATAAAGCAGAATCACAATGAAATAAACTAGATAGCAGCTGACAACTGGGATCAGCACAAGAACAAATGGTTAATGAAAGCCAGCATTAGCCAATACAGGCATTGAGATTATCCATGACAGAAAGAACATCATATATATATATATATATATATCTATATAAACTTTCCTGAGGAAACATCAAGGAGAAAAGCAACACAAAGGATGAAATATCACAATGCCAAATAACAAAAAAAAGAACAATAAGTTGTTATATTCAACACTAGTGAACCTAATTTCTTACAATACTATAGCATTACCAGATGGCAGCTCAGAGTCCCAACTAAAATTTCAAAATAAACTGTGCACTATCGCTCTCTTCATGAGTTGGAAGGCTCAACATACAGAGTAAAACAGGTGCATGTATGGTTTACATATTTTAATCCCAAAGAAAGAAAATCATATATAGATATGTCCCAATATATTAATATTGAGGGTATATTTTGGAATTTTGTGGCTTTATCAATATCTGCACCGTTAGCCTCATTGGAATTGCATTTTTTTTTTTGTAAAAAAAAAAAGTTCTTTTTGGGAGCAAAAGTACTATTTTGAGAACCTCGAATTTTAGCTTTAGAAAAAAAGTTGGGTATATAACTGTTTTCGGCATCCACAAGCTTAATATCTGCTTTCGAAAAATTGCTCTGAATACCAAAAGCACTTTTTAACTTTTGTAGAAAAAAGACCATCCAAAGAATCCACATTTCCTGTGTTGACAAAAAGTTGTTGCACACTTGCACTAACACCCAACTTTCATCAGTGAAAGTGCAAAAGTACAAATTAATATTTACTCTTGTGGATATTTAAAATGTAATTTTCTAGTGAAAATATGAAAAATGGCACACACAACCTTCTACACAGGTCGATTAAGTTCAAATGTTCACAGTCATCCCTTTGCATGTATAACAAGGAAACCCTACACCCTTTTGTTTCAGCCAACCTGTATACTCAATGAGACCAGGTGGACCTAACATGAAGGTCCAAGAATGTGGTCAGCAGGGGTTGAGCGTGAAGGAGAATACTGGAGGGGTTAACTTATAATATTCAAGGTCTGTGTGAAAACAGAATTTTTTAAGGGGGCCTAAACATGATTATCTTAAGGAGAAAACACAAAAATTATAGTAAAGTCCTATAATTTTAAAAAATTTGGCTACAAACTACGCGGGGGCAGTTGGTCATTAAATGATAAGGCTGACTTGTTTAAATTTATAGAATATATGATGTATGCCTTTCAAAAGAGAGAAAATGGAAAAGTTGAGAGTTGAGAGACATTAAAGATGCCAAAGTATATTATTTAGCACAAAGGCATATTGAGTCTTGGAAAGATTGTTCTCATACGCTAGTTGCGAGGGATTAGATAAAAAGTTTTTAACCTCTCCAATGCAAAATTCAATGTAAATGTTGTACTCTATTGTCACAAAAGATGACTTGAGCTCTTTTACCTACTCTCTTGAGCTTCCCAAAATGTTAGACTAAGACTAAATCATAAACCAACCTGTCCCCAACTCCCCATTATCATCCAAAGTTCATACCCCATGGAAATATATCCCAAGACTCAAATAAGGAAGAACTTTTTTAGTTGACACCTAACAAGAATACCTGAATAATATATCCATACCAAGGCCCAAACAAGGGCTAACTTAAAGGAAATTAGACATCTATAAGCCACAATTCTAAACTAAAAAAAACCCAGGTGCCTTAACAAATGTCACAAACAAACCCAAATAACTCTATATCACCCTAGAAGGGTGAGGATGTGGATGCAGACCCGACCTAAAGAACAAATAGGAGTTTACGACAAATACATTAGTATAATATTTTCCTAAAGAGAATGATACCTACACATCTATCTACATCATTTACCATTCATTGAATCACATATCTATTTGTTTTAATAAACCTCTTTCCAAACTCGCGCTCACAGTGCAAGTAGATTTTTTTTATTGTACTCTCGCAAGTGGCTATTTCTTTTTTCTTTTAATTTTGTTCATTTAACCACCTTTACTTTTTCTCTCTCTTCCAACTTCCAATCACGTTTGCATTACCTATCAATTAAGTAACATTTATTTTATTTTATATTTATATTTTATTTACTTTTTTGTCTCTCTTTCAACTTCCCATCACATTTGCATTACCCATCAATTAAGTAACTTTTTTTTATATTTTATTATTTTTTAAATAAAAATATTTATCACACTTATTGCTAACTTATCAAGTGGGACCATTAAAGACTAAAGCTAATATAATAATGAAATTTACGTGTTAATGTATTACAATTACAGATTTACAATACAACAATAGTTTATCATTTAATAAAAAAACATATTAATAAACTAATGTATTACAATAACCTACTCATACATTCTACTTTAATTTTCTTAAAAAAAAAAAAAATTGTAACATCCAATTAACCATCGAATAAAAATATGACATTTGTTATTTAATATTTAACCATTGAATAAAAATATGGCACTTGTTAACCTTAGGGCACTGGTTAAGTCATTTAATAGTATTGAAAATATAACATTGTTCAAAATTTATGTGCTTTTTAAAAAATTTATGACCTTTTATTTAATTCACTCTCAAAAAATTATCTTAGATTGAGAGTGAATTAATAAAAGTACGTAAATTTTTGAAAAGTATATGTTTCCACTGTCATTATATATTCCTTAACCAATGCTCTCTAGGGCCCTAAAAATACTACGAGTAATGCTACTTGCATTCCATTGTATTCACTCCCCCTCGCTCTCCTTTCCATATCAGGAAAGAAAGATTTTTTTTATTTGTAAACAGAAAGGTAAAGTTAGCAAATTTTTCCTCATATGAAAAGGGAGTGAGGGAGAAGTAAATATAGGAGAGTGCAAGCTTTCATTCTCTGTGAAAAGTATATTAGGAATAATTTATGAGTTTTCAATCCCCCACTTATTAATAGAATGAGCAATTCAATAAAATATGTGAATATAATATCAAGGTCCATGTTTTCTATTGAAGGATTGGAGACTGTTTGATATAAATTTTTTTTTAACACTAAATATAGTGATATCCCTTATATATGGGATGTTTTCCATGGATGTAATTGGGTATAAGTCCTAAAGGTAAATAAGCCTTTTAATAATGAAAGAACTTTCTTCATTGTTGTGATACTTTTCTCAACTTTTAGCTATTTGATTGCATTAATAGGATTTCAAGTACTTTGGAACTTTGAACTTGCATGTCTTGATATTTATGCAATAAAAAGAAAGATATATCTTCAAAATCTAATTCTTATTTTGCTGTATGCTTTAAATTTTCAATTTTCAGATGAATCAATATTTTCAATTTTTGATTGTATCATTGTAGAATTGAATGACTAAGCTAATTATTATTTTTCAAATAGCTTATGATTTTATTTTAGAATAACTTTATATTTCTTCACTTAATGCACAAAATTTTAATAAAATAAATTAAAATGCTTTCTATAATATGGCTTATAAACAATAATCAATAAGGAGTAGATTGCACGAGACAAATTCTTGTTCTTGCATATAATAAAGCAGGGAAAAATGATAACTTGGTTCATAACATATTCAGCAAAACAATAATGAAAACTGAAGTAAAAACCCAAAGTTAAAGAACTCTGCTCTTGTGTGCACCATCATTCTTAGTCTAACAACATGCATCCTACACATGTGAAATGCTAATGCATGTGCTTGCTAAATGCTGATCAAACAAGGAGTTCCTGCCCTTTCAAGGAAAGTTCAAGCAACATATCAACTAAAAACAAGCAAAATGCTTCTTTCGTAGATGTTAGATATCTTGTTTACAGTGTATAGAGATGAGATTCCATACATGGGTATTAAAACAAGATATTTAACACCAATCAGAAGACAATAATAATATCAAGACTGAAAATAATTCATACTTACTTTGGGAAACTTTCTATTAAAAGCCTTAAAATTGCAGAATCCAGATAGCAATGGATGGCCACATAAATTTAAAGATAAAAGTGGATGAAATTTATGCATGTATACTAGTGCATCCAGCTGTACTGTCAAAGCACTCTTAAAATCTGTTTCGCACATGGTGATTTGATAATTAATAATATACTGCATACAGAATATCATAAAACTCCAGCAAGAGCATGAAACCTTCTTAGACTTGTATATTTAGTCGTTACACTATTGTAAAAATTCTATGCTCACCACCCATGTAGCAGGGTATCAAATATTTGTAATCTTCCACTAATTCCTATTTCTTGCAAGAGTGAACAGAAATTATACCCAAAGATCATTAAAATTGTTATTATGCCTAATGTCTTTATTCGCAATAAGATATTGAAATTCTCTTTTAAAATTGCATAACTACAATTTGTTTCACCTTCATCAAAATGAAAAAGTCCAGTTTATGACAGCTACACACAAGTCCTAAAGGGCAAAACATACTTAATGCATAGTATATAATGTGCCAACAATTTTCAATTAAGAATGGAAAGGGATTATTTTTAATGCAACTTTAATGGTGAATAAAGAATAAACCGTCAATACAGCACCCAGTAAAAGAAGATACAACATTCTGTTAGATAAACACAAAATATGGTGGACACAAAGGTAAAAATAAAACATGAATGAGATCCTGTACCTTCTCTTTCTTGAGCTTTATATTTTCTTCCTCCAAGCGAGAAACCTTGCTAACCAGTTCATTATGGTAAGCCTACACAATCCCCATTAATGAACAACCATCAAAGATAGAGTTATACCTCTAAAATAATAATTAATATTCATCAAAATTGATTTCCTACCTGTTTTCTGGCCCTTGAGCGGGCAGCAGATTCCCGATTCTTGATTTTCCTCCTTAACCTCCTCTCCAGAGTTTTTTCATATGCATCTGGGGCATCCCTTTTCCGGCCTGGTCTTGTAGGTGTGTCTGACAAACTTCCAATTGAAGGGGAGGGTGACAAGCCAACCTTTTGTTGAAAACTTTGTGGGGTCGTAGCTTCCACTGTTTCTAACGCCACAGCTGGACTTATAGAAGCTTCAGCAAAAAGCCCGGCTTGTACCAAGAAGTCCTCTAAAGTGGTTTCACCAAGAGTCATTTCTCTATCCTGATCTTTCACATCCTCCCCATACCGTTTCTTCTGACCTTGTTGGATTTCTCCCCATACATCATCAACCGTCTTTCCACTCAACGCCCGGGCTAAGGTCAGACTGGCCTGACGTTGAAGAGATGACGATGATGACATATTCTCATTCTCTATCTGTACAGATTTACGTGCTTGAGCAGTCCAAACATTTTGAAGAAGCTCATCAAGATTCATGCTACCCAATGGCTTCCCCATGTCTCCTAATTGATTTTTAACCTCATCCAGAGTAAGACTATACCAGGAATCTTGTCTAGTTAATGGAGAAGGCTGTAGATGAGACTGTTGTCCATTACCTTGAGAACCCATGGTCTGAATCCCCATTCAACACACTTTCACCCTGAAACCTAGGATTACAAGTAACAGTCACTACAATCAATAAACATTGAACTAGAAACCCTAAAAGCTTCTTTTCAGAACCAATACAAGTAGTTTTAAATACACTCAAACCCCTTGTTTGATAGTCATGAACTACATAGTATATTTCAAATGCAAAATAGCTAAACTGCTTTAGTAATATAAATTCTCCACCCTGTTGGTTTCTAAGAGATACCAACAAAGAACAGTTACATCCTATATCGTGCATACTGCGTACACATCAGCTGAATAAAAGTAGAACAAGGACTGACGTTAACATGTGTTCAAACTAATTTCATTTTCCACTTCTTTCGAGAACCAAACAAATGTCAACAAGTGCACATCAAGTATCAAACTTTATCAAATCGAAAATCATGATCAACCTATTTATTGCATAAAACAACAGCAAATAGATAAACACCCACAAACTGAATTGCACCCGTTAATAGAAATTCACCATGAATTTGATCACAGAAACAAAAATTCTCATTCATAACCGAACCAACAAAGGGAGAAATTTACCTGAAGGAAGGGAAATAGGATCCGATATGAAAAGGGGAAAATAGAGAAAAGGCTCCAATGATGACTTTGTGCTTAGAAGCTGCACAAATAGCATAAAACGAGGAAACCCATACGCGAAATACGCATTTGTTGCTGGATGTGCTGTTTGATTGAAACAATTTCACGAAGCCAAGTGAGAACGATACGCAACGAAACCCAGCTGATTGTCGTTAGTTGTGAAATTTTAAGGACGAGTAGAACCTTAACGAGAGTGATTGTGGATTTGACGAAACCTTGGCTTACGTTGCTTGCCCGTTGTGTCTGATTCCGTGGGATATGTTGGCAAGTGGCAGAGTTTGGGACGGCATCGACTTCTCGTATTCAAGATGCGTGTGGTGATCGAGTCGTATAGGACGGGTCGGCCTAGGTTGGCCCTCTTTTGTTACTTGATTTTAGGAAATATGTATTTGTCTTTAACGTTGGGTGATTTAATTTTGCTTCACCAATTTTAGAAATTGAGAATTGGTTACATAAAATTTTGAAATTAATACATGTTATTTAATTATATAATTTTTTATAAAAATTTTAAATAAATATCACAATATTATTAAATATTGACTTAACACATTATTATTGTTACATAATTTAACTTATTTCTATTATTGTAAGTGCTTGATATTAAAAAAATTCAAAATAACCAATTCTCACTAAATAAAAATAAAAATAAGATAAAAAATAAATAATAATCAACATACAATAATGTAAAAAATTAAATGAAAAATCTATCTTAAAATATTTATAAAAGCATAGTAAAAAAATTAAATATTCAACAAAATTGAAGGGAGATTGCAAGAGAGAGAGAATAAAAAAGTGAAAATGAGAGGAAGAGTCTCAACGCTCAACAAATTAAGGAAAAAGGAGAAATTGAGAGTGAAAGAGACATTGAAACTTGCAATGACATAATTTTGATTGGGAGAGGTTGGGTCATATAATTTAATTGGAAGTGACCTATGCTATATATATATATATATATATAGGTTTTTGACTAAAAATGACAAAAGAGAGGGTATGGATATAGGAGACTAAAATTTTTATATTTATTTTTATTGAGAAATAATTTACTTATTTCTATCTTTATATTGGTGTGAATAGATTTTTGAATACTCATCTCTCTCCTTATTCCTATTAAATCCCTGAATTTCATACTTGTTCTCGTTTTTTCATTTTATTTAAATGATGCATATTTATTTATATCGCATTTTTATTTTTTAATATTATATTAAAATAATAATTATTTAAAAATATAAATAATGCTAACACAATAAAAAAGAATAAAAAATTTTAGTTAAAATTTATCTTCAATTTTTTTATATTTAAATTAAATAATTAAATACAAAGTTTTGGTTTTTAGTATTAGTATATAATTAAATATATATACATTATTATATATTATATAATATAAATATATGAAGGGTTGGATAATGTAATTCTTGTGTCTATTTTTTTAAGATTCATATATAAATAAAAATTATAAATACTTATTAAGAATGGGTCAAATTACCCTCTCTAACTTTATTCGGATGCGAATTACTTGAGGTTGTTGCATATTTACCCATATAAACCGAGTAAACCCATTTTTTCGCATTCCCTGACCCGCCCAATAATATAAACCACTTAAAT
>JANHAO010025712.1:0-11280 GCA_026873985.1 Saraca asoca
GAATAAAATTTTTAACTTTCTTTTATAAATTTTATTCCTGGGCATCTTTTATGCCTGGGAATGATTTTTTATCTCCTATAACAAATATGAGAAACTTTTATTCCCACCTTACTTTCCCAGGAATAAAAAAATATAACTTATACCAAACACACTCTATATGCTTTATCAGAAGGATCTTCCCAAGAAGTTTTAGATTGAAGCAACTAACATTGATGTGTTTTTGTAGAATAGGTTGCCCATAAAAGTAGTGTAAGGAAAACACCATTTAAAGCATAGTATGGTTACAAGCCTTTTGTAAAGAACTTAAAGGTGTTTGGTTGTATCTGTTATACTCTTGTACCATAGGTTAAGAGAGACAAGCTAGATAAAAGAGTTTATCTAGGCATCTTTATAGGCTACAATAATTTCTCCAAAGCCTATAGAGTGTTTGAGGCATAATTTGGAAAGATAATGATTAGCCAAGATGTCCATTTTGCAGAAAAGGAAAAGTGGCATTGGAATGATAAAGAAGGCACACCAGTACCTATTTCACCACCATTTGTAATTCCACCATTAGTTGAGGATGTGACCATTGATAGTTCACCTGTTAGAGTTACAAGATTGTTATCAAATGTATATCAGAGATGCAATCTTTCTATGGTGGAACATGGACATTTTAGTGAAGTAGCAACATATTCCATATAGATAGATGCAATACAAGATGAGTTGAAGATGATTGAGAATTACTGGACTTAGGACTTGGTTGATAGACCACAGTACAAGAGGGTCATAGGAGTGAAGTAGGTATTCAAAACAAAGTTGAATGTTCATGGTTCTGTTAACAAACACAAGGCAAGGTTAGTGGTTACGGGATATACACAAGTGTATAGAGTGGATTTCTTAGATACTTTTGCACTTATTGCACACCTGGATACCATTAGGTTAATCCTTGCAATAACTGCTTAAAAAAGGTGGACTGTATACCAACATAATGTTAAGTTAGCCTTTCTTAATGGCTACTTGGAAAAGGAGGTTTTTGTGGAATAATCAGAAGGGTTTGCTATTCAAGGGCAAGAAGATAAGGTTTACTTTTTAAAGAAGGCTTTGTCTGGTTTAAAACAAGCTTTTAGGGCTTGGTACAGTAGGATAGATGAACATTTGCAAAGTCTTAGCTTTGTGAAGAGCTTAAATGAATCAACCTTGTACATCAAGCATTCACATGTTGATATATTGATTATGTCTTTATATATATAAATGACCACTTGGTGAAATGGAGCAATGTTAAGCAAGTTGATCAATTTAAGCAAAAGATCCAAAAAGTTTTTGAAATGACAAACCTTGGAGCTATAGCTTACTTTTTGGGAATGGAGATAAGGCAAGATCAATAGGGAATCTTCATATATTAGAAAAAGTATGCAAAGGAAATACTAAGAAGGTTTTATATGGAAGAATACAAAGCAATCACCACTCCAATGAATCAAAAGGAGAAGCTGAGTAAGGATGATGGTGTTGAGAAGGCTAAAGAAGGAATCTATAGAAGTCTTATTGATTGTTTCATGTATTTGACAGCAAAAAGACCTAGCATCTTTCATGTTGTAAGTGTTCTTTCTAAGTTCTTACATTATGCTAGTGTGAAACATTACAAAGCTACAAAAAGAGTCCTCAAATACATTAAGGGAATACTTGATTATGGTGCTCATTTTAAACCCAATCAAGTGTTCAAGTTGGAAGGTTTTTCTAAGTTAGATTGGCAAGAATCTTTGGATGATATGAGAAGCACCTTAGGATATTATTTTACTTTTGGTGCAATAGGAAAGTATGCCAATTTATGTGAACAACCAAACAGCTATAACAATCTCCAACAATCCAATTTTTCATGGCAAGACTAAGCATTTCAACATCAAGTTATATTTTGTTAGATAAGTTCAAAAAAAATGGTGAAATCACATTAATTTATTACAAAACTTTTGACTACCTAGCTAACATTTTCATGAAACCGTTTCCTAAGGATAAGTTTGGATTCTTAAGGATGAAGCTTGGCATATGCAGCTATTGATACAAGGAGGAGTGTTAAGAAAAGTGGCTCATTAGCTGGAGTTAGTTAGAGCAGTATGAGTTAGTTATAGCTGATTTGATTAGCTGGAAGTTATTATTGTTGAAGTTAGTTCCTAGTATTTAGCTATTTAGTTACAATTTCAATAGAATATAGGTAGATTAAGTAGTTTTTTTGTTATGTTCTATTGTATTTAAATAGTAATTTGAGGTTCAATAAAAATGTGTGATTACAAATATTTCTTTCTTCTTTTACCAAGTTCTTTGCTAAAACAAAATCCTATAACCTTGCTTGCTTTAGTGTTCTACAATAAATCAAACATTTGAACCTCTCTTTAGCTATGAGGTTTTTATTTTAAGGTTTTCATTATACCTCCAAAATGCTTTGGTGTTATACACATTTTTCTTTTAAATTATATATTTAACTTTTCTTTTCTTGTTGGACATTGCCACTACGCTTGTATGAGGAATTATGTAAGGGATTTGAAGAAATCCAATGGTTGTTAGGTATAGGACATCTAATATATTATTTTCTTTTACCTTTTACTGTTTAGATATGTAATATGTTGGCATTGATGAGTGGATAATTTAGGAATTTTCTTTCATAGTTTAAAAAATTTAGATGAATAAGAAATAAAAATAATGATTGAAAAGGATAAAAAAAACTTTTGAGATGTGATACCCTTTCAAGTATCACCTTTCTTTTTAGTGCCTATATCTCGAGAGTATGGTTAGTTTAATTTCCTATATAGAACTCAAAATTTCTATATTTGCATCTTGTTCTTTAATTTAAATATTTTTAGATTATATATCTTACAGCAAGCAACTTCTTAATCAAGAAGAAGTAAATATGGTGAACTTACTTGAGGCCAATCGTATGCTCTCTCTTTTGTTGTTTCCTTAATGGACATTATGCATGTGTAGTATGATTTTATTTTGTTTAGTCCTTCATTTTTGCTTCATTTTTTAAAATTTACTTATCATTATTATTACTTTGCTTGAATATGTCGCAATTAATGTTAAGTTTCTAGTTGTTTCTTTCTATTCAAAACCTTATGCTTGTGTGCCAAGGAAGGTTTCAAATTTGAAAGACATTTATAGGAATCATCTTATTAGTATTCTTGCTATTGGAAGTATGAAATTAATATGCTTTAATAGTAAACATGCTTAAGACTTGTTATTGTAATTTTTTTTAATTTTTACATTTTTTTCCCTATGCATATATTTTGAAATTAGTTCAACATGTGAAAGTGAGGCAGAGGTGTGACCTTTGTTTCTTTACGTGTGATTTATTTTCTTGATTAGCCTATTATACATTGGCTAGAAATTTTTTTACGAACATGATTCATGTGATTTTGTTTGATTCCATTAGTTAAAAATAGTTAGACCCATTATTTCTCTTCTTCCCATGCTTAAATTTGAGCAACTATACGACTTTATTGTTAATAACAATAATGTAATTAATCTATTAGAGCCATGAAGTTGAGACATATACTTGTTATGTAAGATCAAGCTATGAGATGAAATTGCAAATCAATTTATCTCTAAAAATTTAAATGTAGGCTAGCATTTTGATGGAATTGCACTCAATTGATTTTCTATTTTTATGTTTTTCTTTGATTCATAAATTAGTAAACATGTTCTTTTCCTAGATTCTTATCTTAATAGTAGGTGCTTTCATAATATTTTTTACAAGTTTCTTGGAATTTTATGTGGTTTCTTGGAACTTTATGTGGAAGTCCTTATAATTACAACATCAATGCCATTCCAACTTAAAATGAGACCTACTTATAATGATGATCATGGTGTTTAGACCATGAAACTTACTTATAATGACTTTTAACTATTTTTTTTTACTACATTATATTTTCTAACATCCTAGACGTCAGAAATAATCATGTTTGTAACTAAATGTAAATTTTTGACGTTCATTGATGTCATTGGACGTCGAAAATGCTTATATGTTAATGCCAAGTCACCATATTTTCTATGTCTGTGGACATCTAGAGAATGATGTCAGAAATTTTCGACGTCCTTGGATGTCAGAAGATATTTTCAACTAGTGTTTTTCTAGTGTATACTATCTAACAAAAATAAATGAATTTTTTTTTATGTTTTTAGGTGTCAAAAATCAGTGTTTTTGTTGTAGTGCTCCCTTTTCTTTATAAAGATGTAGTTTCAAATTAACCAAAATATTTTCTATGTGTTGAGAAGCAGGAAAATTAGACCAAAATAAATTTAGTTAATATTGATGAGATGTAGAAAACGTGATTATGTAAAAATGATGGAATTATATAACACAGGGAATGTCAAGATTATAAATAGAACTAGGACAGGACCTAAATATGATTATGCTACATGATTACAGATACATGAATAGATAGAGAAGGATTAACAAGAAATTAGGTTAGAGAACAGGAACACGTTTAATAATTGATCATGTAATATGTTTGTTTTATTGATTGTGGGTAGAATTAGCCTACGACTTACCATAGAAATGAACTACATTCTAGTTAGATATTCTTAGAAATCCAACTATGCATGTTTTAATGAAACACATTTTCAACCATTCATGATTACATACTTCTAAGATTTTCAAATCACATGAATTTTAAAAGTTATTATGAAACTTTATTTTTGTGTTTCTAAATTAAATTACTTCAAAATATTAGTTTTAGATTTTCATGAGTTTTCCTGTAAAAAAGTAATTTTCCAAAGATATCATTTATTTTTTATTATTTAATTATTTTAAAACTTTATTTACTTTATAATATTTTATACATGTCAAATACATAATATATTTATCAAAATTGAAAGAATTTATCTAGAGCAAATTATTTAAAATGTTTTTTTATAAGTTACATTAGAAAGAATAGATTTTCATAGAAACTTTGGAAAGAATAGGATACTCAATTTGATACGAGTAGAAAGTACTATGGAAATCTATGAGAAAAATGATTAAGAGATATTTGTATATGTGAACTAGCACAAAGTCAAGTGGGATTTGGAAGATCTATGTGCACTAGGATATGAATATTTTTTAACTATCATTGGGGACAATGACTCATGATTCTAAGTAAGGTATAGGATGGCACACTTTACATAGAGTATGTCATGTTTGGGACATATAACTTTTCAAAGTCTATCACATTTAAGGCAGATAGCCTTTCAATCATTACTCTTTCCATTGATCTATTGTGCCAATGCATTTGTATGACAGTATTTTACTTGACTGGCTAATCAATCTGACCTAAAATGCATGCTAGCTACCGAGATAGTTCCAATAGCACATGACACAGTTAATCAATGGATTCCATAGATGACTTTAAGAGGAGTCACCTTACTTAGTACTATACTAGGTGACTTGAGGGTCCCACCTTTCATTATCTTGTGATAACCTCAACTTAAACTGATTAAATCTCATATTGTAAGATAAATTTGATGTGAATGAATGAACTAGAGATGATTAAAGATAAGACAAGATTCCAAGATATGCATAATCATGTAAAAGAAAATTGAGCAAAACCAGAAAGATAAAGATATTTAAAATTGCATGTGAATGCTTAAATGTATATTATACACACACACACACACACTATGGTATATGGAATTTATATTTATTTGTATTTGCTTATTGAGTACTCGAGTTTTATTCACCTATTCATTAACATTTTCAAATTAACGGATTAGTTAAGGATATTTTAGTTAAAGGTGACTCCTCAATTTGCATGTATATGTTATAAGGTACATGAACCCTTTGATTATCTTTAATGATTTGTGTCTATCTAGCCAGGCCAAGGTCTAGTTATTTTATAATTTGTGTTTTATAGAAAAGATTATATTTATTTTCAAAATTTAGAAACTATTTTATGAATATTAATTTTATTAAAATATTGCAAATCATGGATTTTAAAATTAAAGGTGCCAAAATATATTTTTTGCATTATTTTTATGATTTTTAAATAAAAAGGATTTTAGGGTTTAAAAATGCTCATGGGTTTATGGATTACCACTAGGTGATTCGTATCGTTCATGTCCCTGGAATTCAGAATGCAATAAGTTGGTATCAGAGCTATGATTTTTGTCTAGCATTGTACATTAGGATTAGTAGGTACTGATTATAGTGGAACTCAATTGGAAGCACCCATCATTTCTAAGGCATCCATTAATCTTGTAATTAAGAATAAACAAGCCCAATAATATATATTAGAGAAGAATAACATAATGTAGAATAGTACATTATAGAATAGCATAGAAACATTCAAAATATTTTAGGATGACATTTATACCCTTGAAAATAACTTTCAAATGCGTAGGGGCCATCAAAACATATGAATAGGTTGTGATGCTCTTTGATTTGAAAAAGCTGCATACCAATAGGCAATGAGCCTAATTTTTTATGACATGAAAGGAAAGCTCATGGAAGTTTATATTGACAATATTTGGTCAAGTCGACTGCATGAAGGGAACATGCCAATGACTTGAGAAGGGCATTTGAAACAATAAGGAGTCATTATCTAAAGATGAATTATCTCAAGTGTGCATTTAGTATGTTGGCTAGAAATTTCTTGGGTTTTCTAGTTCATCAAAAAAGGATAAAGGTTGATAAAAATAAATTCAAAACAATTATGGAAACATCTCCACTGATAACAAAGAAGTAATTATTATATTTGATTGGCTAGATCAAGTTCTTGCATTGATTCATTTCCAATCAATTAGGAAAGATGAAGATATTCTCACCATTTTTTAGATTGAAAGATAAACAAGAATTTGTTTAGTAAGAAGAACACCAATTGGCCTTCATTGTCATAAAAAAAATTGTCTGATGAATTCATTTATCTTGACTTAGCTAATTCCTGGAAGGCCTCTAAAGTTGTATGTCTCAACCTTAAAGGAAATTGTAGGATATCTATTACCATAGGAGGATGATAATATAGTAGAGAATAATTTGTAATTTGTCGATAATGTTAAATGTAATTGAACAAAAATATTTGATAATAGAAAAACTATGTTTAGCTTTATACTTCTCCTATATGAAATTATGTTGTTATATGCTTTGGAAAACCGTACTGTTAATCTCAAGCATAGACATAATAAAATACATACTATCAAAGACAATGATTCATGGATGAATTAATTGGTGGATGATTGCATTGACTGAATTTTCCTCATAGTATATGCTTATAAAATTGATGAAAGGGCAAGTTTTAGCAGATTTCTTAGATGATTATTCATATGTTGACATAAAAGAAAGTAATCTGGTGGATACTCACTATTAGAAGCTATATTTTGACAAGTTAGACCACAGACATGATGCAGGAATTGGGATGTTGATAGTTTCTCTTGATAATTTATTAGAAAAAAATTCTATTTTCGATGGAAAAAGCAATGCTTTAATAATGAAACCAAACATAAGACTTTGATAGTTAGTTTAGAATTAGTAATTATGGAAAAAGAAAATTTTATAGAAATTATCAAAGGTTCACAATTAGTAGTCAAACATATTTCAATACAATACAGATTTGTCAAGGAAAGGATGTTGAAATACCTAGAGAATATATAGTTATTGTTTAAATATTTTAATGATGTAATGGTAAGGCAGGTGCCTCGGGAAGAAAATACCTAAGCAAATGAACTTGCTCAATTAGCCTTTGGTTCTAAAACCATTACAAATTGGAATTTAAGTCTAACATTCATAAGATTTAAATTAATTTAAACTATCAATGTAAATCAATTTTATACTATCACCTATATATATGTTCTGTTGTCATCATAAAACTATTAAAATTATTTTTTTTGTCAATAATGATAAAAATGCATATTCATTTTTACTTTCTTTAATAAAATGACATATTTATATTATATTGATTGTTGGTGTAAAAAGTATACATTAGCGATGAATGAAATTTAAACTTTTCCTAATATGCCTTCCAATAATTGGTTATGACATGCCTATATAGCGATCGGACCTAATTCAATCCAAATTTTTATTAGAAAAGGATTAAAAGATAATTTTAATATTCATAGGAATTAAATATTATTTAGAAAAGGAATATAATCTACTTATCTATGTATGACCCAATTCTAATTTATCCACTTGTAATTTTAATGTCAAAATTGATCTACCTATAATTTGTTTTGTCAGTATTTTATCTACCTCAACTATTTAGCAAAATTGATAAGATATGTTGCTAAAACTAGCATTTATACAATCTTAACTTCTTGATATTGTGGTTTTAATAAAGAACAAAGAAAATCATATGACAAAAGCATGTAAATTTCATTTGTCTATTGACAAAAAATTATTTTAGGTAGACAAAATGTTAACAAAGCAAATCATAGATGGATCAATTTTGACTCTTCAATTTATAGGTTGGCCAAGCATACTCAAATCATAACACGTGTGATGAACTGTATTTTTTTTCTAATATTTATATTTGGGACCAAAATTGTAATTAAGAGAAAAAAAACCACCTAAAGTTATGTGGGTATATTGTATTAATGTTGGAACCAAAACTATAATCTATAATTCCACAAAGGATCTTGCCCTCCCAGGACATGTGTCTTTGCCTTATTCCTCCATTTCCCACCCAATCATCTTTTTTTCTTCTTTATACTAATGGGTTAATGGATTTATTTTGTTCAGGATGGATCAATGGATTTCTTTTAATTTGTCATTATTTAATGGGTTAATGGATCATTTTTTTTTTGCCTTTAGCTTTTCTTCTATTTTGTCTTAATGGGTCTCCATTATTTTTCTTCATTTCATTTTTTTCCTTTGTTTGAACTCCAAAGCTTCCATGGATGTTCTTTACCAAACATGTTGACTAGAAATGTGTCATGTGTTAACAATGAATTTCAGTTCTTCACTTATTAGCGATCACTATTCAACAAATTGGTCACCTTCTAATAACAGAGTGGTTCAGCAAATTGGTGTCCCTTTAGCAAACGGAATACAACAAATTGATTATACTTGGAGTCAAAGAAAATTTTCATCTAAACAGATGGCATTGCCAGTTTAAGGTAGAAAGAGGAAAAGTGAATTAATAAAATTTTGAGTTCATTTTTTTGTTTTTACAAAATCGATTTGGCATATTGTTTTGTTCTATGAAAAATATGGATTATTTTTTATGTTTCAACAGAAAAAACACTGTTCATTTTCATTACTTTCAACTCAAATTGGTCCTGCAAGATATCTAGGTTGAAGACATCCTCCAAAATTTATGAACAATGCCATGTCATTAGACAAATAAGGTAAAATGCAAATTTAAGTAAATAATGAATCTAGTGAGCTTACACTTACTCTTTATTTTGGTTCCTTTTAACTCAAGTTGGTCCATTTTTTTTAGAGTTTTGCCTACAATTTTGTGAATTGTAATTGTCATTTCTTGTAATTATTTCAGTTTATATCTTTCTATTTTGAAAAGAGTATGTTAATGATCTTTTTTGGAAAAAAAAATTGTTTTAAAATGTTTTTCTAGATATTTTGGTTCATAATGACAAGCTTTTATTTTAAAAAAATTGTAAATGAAATTTTCCTATCTATACTCTAATATGTTTGTCTACTTTGACTCCTTTTCCTATTTGAAATTATTTTTTATGTTGTTTTTCCTTTAAATACTTTGAAACCTTTTTTTTCTCTCAGGTTTTGTTTTAGAAAAATTTTATATAAATGATTTTTTTTCTATCCATAGTCTAATATGTTGTCTACTTTGGCTCATTTTCTTATTTTAAATGATTTTTTTTCCTTTAAATACTCTGAAATCCTTTTTTTTCTCTTATTTTAACTGTAGCTTTCAGAAAATGTCTTATCAATTATGGGTTTTAGCATACCTATAACCTTAGATGAATTAGGCACTTAGCTAATGGTGTATGGCTTCTAATTTACTTCATGTTATGCTCTATGTATTGTTCCTCATTCTAAAAATTTCTGTCTTCAAGTAGCTTTTCTTTCTTCTTTGTGTAGCTAAAAAATATTGTACTGAATATAGTGGTACTATGCACTCTTCTTTACAAGGTTTGAGAAAGCACAACAACTTCTTAACTATAACTTTTAACTTTGTCTTAAGATGATAGTGTTCTCTATTATTTCTCCATTTATTTTTAGTTTATATGAATGTACTATTTTGGATAACTAGAGATGGGTTTACAGGATGAACTAGATAATGCAAATGGAATAAGGTTTATAAGAAGTTCTTAAAATATGGAAAAGGATGATTGTTTATGAGAAGATTTAGTTGATTTATTTGGTAGTCACTAAGATGATACAATTATAGAACTAGATGATGCAAATGAAATAAGGTTTATGAGAAATTTTTAAAATGTAAGAAAAGACTATTGTTTATGAGAAAATTTAGTTAATTTATTTAGTAGTCACTGATATAATGCAAATGAAAAAGTAAACTGGATGTGCTTTGATGTTATTACTATTTAATATAAGATGTCTAAGGTTTTTCTAAACTTCTTACCTCATAAATAAAAATAAACCATGAGCTCCAATGATAAAAATAGATTCAAGGAAGCAAGGCTCCTAAGAAGGTTATCTATATTAAATAAGGTGCAAAAAAGTTTTTCCAATAACTAAGGTGAGCAAATTCCATTTTTTTTCCTTTTTTTTTGTAATATTAAGTTAGAATGGAATTGAGGAGTGATGCCATTTTTGCAAGCTTAGGATGTACTTCTCAAATTTATGACTTTGGTAAAGGTAATCCTCAAATACAACTTTCAAACTTGCTTTATATAAACTTTTTCTATTGTTTTTTTCTATCTAGAACCTACTAAATATCTCTTAATCCTAAATGATATGACTAATCTAACTTAATATAGATACTATAATGCTACATAATTCAAAGTAAAACTACACGATTGTTTGGTTGGTTAAGTGGTAAAGGAAATAGTCATCTATCATATAAATTGAATGATTATTTTATTGGTTAAGTGGGATTAGTCAAGTAGTAAGAAGATCAATAAATTGAAGGTAAATGATGTTATATTAATAGACATACAAAAGAGTGAGTAGAGAATAACTAGTTACAAGGCTCAATTTTATGCGTATAGAAGTATGTTAACCTTAAAGGAGATTGTTAACCTTAAAGGAGATTGTTAGCCTTAAAGGAGTTTGTTAACCCTAAATTTATTTTGATATTGAAGAACAATTTATCTTATTATTGAAAAACAATTTATCTTGATGTTGATAATGAAACTGCATTTTTAACTCTTACTATTTACAAACTAACCTTCTCTTTGATT
>JANHAO010025713.1:0-11277 GCA_026873985.1 Saraca asoca
ATTCCCAAGGGAATAAGAAAATTTTAACATGTGTTTTTACATAATTATCCCTAATTAAAACATGGGAATGAAATTTGTTAGAAATACACTAAATTATTCCTGGGAAAGTGAAGTGACAACCAAACATATTTATAAGACTTTCCAATGTATCTCATTCCTGGGAATCTCATTCCCAGGAATAAAATATTCCTGGGAATAAAACATTCCATGAAGCAAACATACCCTATAAGTATTCAAACACGTTTTCCCATCTATTATATAAATTTTATATTTAATCTTACCAAAAAAAAATCTTATCTTTTACATCAATTTGAGTGGTTTTATATACAATCCAAATTAACTGGGATATAAAGTTTTGTATGCCAAACAAAAATTAATTTCGATTGAGAAAAAAAATTTAAACCCATTACTTTCTAGTCCAACTTGACCAAAAAGGATGAAAAGAGAAGTTATATAAGTGGTTTTACAAATATCATAATATAAGCATTAGAAGTTTATAGCTAACATATATATGATTGAAAATAATAAGAAAAATATATAATGTAGGTTGTTTCCTTTACATATTGATTTGTCAAAAATTAATTCTCAAGGGACAAGACTTGACCCATTGCCTTATTTTAGTTCTTCCATGGTTGGGTTTGGGCCCATTTGTTTCAAATAAAAAATGCAGGGGGCTGCGCATTTGCATGCGCGAGTGTAAAAGCAACTTGAATATGAAGAAGCATTTATTGACAAACAGAGGTCCGTCGGAAATCGAAAGTATAATGAAGCCGCAAAGTCCTTGGTTAGGCGTTAAATGGGATTGGGTTACTTGGTAGGTAGGTCAGGCATGCCAAAGTGTTTGTGAAGACGGTATAGGAAGAGAGGCAGATCGAACATTCAATGGACAGAGGAATAGATTGGTTGTTTTTGGTTTTGGATGATTAGATTTCTAGGAGAATTTGACGAGGGCGAGGGATACAAATTTGGCGAGTAGGGCGGCGAGCAGACTTGTGGGTTCTTTGGATTAGAGTTGATAAAATGGAGAGCTTTCCTAGAAAGATTTGGTGCCTAAGAGTAGGTGTAGTGATATAGATGGCATCGTTAATGAGATTGTCGTGACTAGGAGTTTAATGAAGTGAGAAATGCTGCATTGTCAGATGAGGATGAAGAAAAAGAATGGTAGGGTTCAGAGGAACTGAATGTGGATTATATGTAAGTAAATAGTGAGGTTTGAATCCACAGAAGAAAGTTGGTTTTAATTGACATGTCAACTATGGTTGGTCACACTAAAATTTGTACATGTTAGTCATTGAACAACAGTTGGAGTTCTCTATGGAGCTAAACTGCTTTGAGGATGAGTTGTCCGAAATGAGGCTTAACACTGAATGAATTGAGAAAAATGTAGCATGTTGGAGAGCTTCATCCACACATATAATCATTACAGTGTTTTTGAAAGTTTGCATATACAGTGTCTGGCTACTTCTGGTTGCTGGTATTTTGCACTGAAGTCTGTAGCCAATGTCGCCAGCAGTTTACTTCTTCAGTACTGCAATGGTTTTTGTGTACTCTGAAGTCTGAACCATGTCATTCTTTTCCCTGTAGAGTTAACAAGAATGTGAAATGTGAATTTATTCCTGAAGTATATAACATCAACAACCATGATTAATATAGTGCGGCCATTGATGCATCTGTTATCCTCTACTAGTTGCTTGAATTCAATATGATTGGGTTTTGGTTCTATATGATTATGTTATAGTGCTTGTTTACCACCTCCATACCTTGTACCATCTTAGGTACAGGTGAACAGTGAGAGAAGCAGACAACAATGCGTCAGTTTTCCTAGGACTTGTGCTCCATTTTGCCATATTCTAACATCTATACGGATTTGAGTCGGAACCAAAATTTCTTAACAGCAGGGGCTTAAATGACTCAAGCTCTGGAAACATATGAAATGGCTTATACCCGTCACCTAGAAAACCAGCATTCCATACATTAGGATCGTGGTAGTCATGCTAAGTTTTCAGACTGCTCAAACAATATGTGCTAAGGCAAATTAAACTTTAATTTATACCTAAGTAACCTAAAGGATCCATGTACTTGTGGTAGGTGGAATGTACTTGAAAATCTATCCTTTTTATGATAGATATCAGTACCGTGCTGGATCCAACCTCTGAATAATTTTACTTTTCTCTGTGTCTGATCTGGCCATACATCTTTTGATTTCCATGAAATAATTTTGTTTATCAATCTTGATCAAAACAGAGAAATATTGTTTACATAGTTACGTGTGTCCTTTTGTCAACTACGGTGGTAAAGGTTGCATTTATCTGGCTCATGGAAAACCAATGGAAAATTTTCAGTGCAGTATTGCACGTAGGATGATTGAATGAAGAGTTGCATTTGATTCATGATGTATTATTCTTTGCAGTTTATACTTTCAAGTAATGTTAGCAAAAAAGTTTCCACTGGATTTAGAAAGAATTCATTTCATTTTCTTTTGCTATTTCCCCTCTAAAAGTTGGCACTACTCTTTAAAGAACCTCTTCTGGTTAGCAGAGAACTAGATTGCCTGCTGGAATTAAGAACCCGTGGTGAATAAGGAGAACTAGAACAAGAGGCTAGAAATCTATATATCAGTTGGTTCCTCTAATGGCTGTGCGTTAACTCTAAACAATATTACTGGACCAGCTAGCTTTTGAGAGATATCTTGTAATCTTCTATTTTGGTATGTTGAAATTTTTTGAAAACCATAGCTTTTAGCTAGAGAAAAGACTGCTTTCCATCAAATTAATATATGGGATTCAAATTGATCTTAGAAAATGTGTCTGATAGTGTTAATACTATTAAGGAGAGCCAAGTGTCTCCCTGAGCTTATTGCTGAGATTCATCTCCCCTAATCAGCATTAGCCTTTTCAGTCTAGTAAAGATTTGTGAGTTAGACATTTACCTTCCTTATCTGATTTGATGTTGTGGTCCAATAGATTATTAGATAACGATACAGCAAATATTCATCTTGGTCCTGAATCGATGAACTGGAAAAAGAACGGGTGGAATGGGAAGTTACAATCCTGTTGGGCTAGTATGCCAACTATCGTTTGTCTCCATTTGCCGCAAAGTGGAGCAATTGGCTATCGTGTTTGTTGAGATAGTTGCGTTGTAGTTTAATCAATGGATGATTTGCGGGACTATTGGTTATCAAAGTCATAAAGCAATTGCTAGAAATCGCTGGTTTTTGGACCATTTGACGGCCAATTCATGCACCTTTACTAGTACAATTTCATGCACCTTCCCCGTTTGAGTTAATTCCAAGCCGGAAGACAGAGCAGAGGGTATTTTTCCATTTGGCCCCTCCCCTAAATTTTATTTTATAGTTGTAGACAGTGATGTCAAGTTCATCATGATCCATTGTGGCAAAATAATTTCAGTTATGATATCATTATAATAATTGTTAGTGGACAAATTGGACTGCCGACTTGAACCTCCTCCAAGTTGGGCAGTTAGGTGGAGCCCTCATTCTGCATCAGCCATTGGTACATCATTCTTCTCCCAGGTTACATGATCACACACACACACACACACACACACACACACACACACACACACACACACACACACACACACACACACACGTAGACACACGCGCGCACACACACTCTAGTTTGATTACCCTACTTTCTTATATAATTTTGTTTTATTAAAACAAATGCAAGTTTTTTCAATTTAACATTTGTTTAATTTTTATTTTTGATCTAGTTCTTCATAAATTTAATTTGATTCAATTAATTTTTTTTCATTTATCTTTAATATATTAATGAAATTAATAGTATGAAAATTTAAAATTTGAACAAGTGCCCTCTAATATTTATATAATATTTTTCATATTATAAACCTAGTTTGTAACTTTAATTCAAAAATAGGGACATAAAATAATTATTTTAATTTCTTCTTTTTTATCATTTAATAGTAATTATTTTAATTCATATAAATATTAAATTTTTTTTATACAAGTTATAGTTAAAATTCATACAAATATTAGATGGTCTCACATAAGATTTTAAACTTTTAAATTATCATTTTACTTGAAAAAATATGAAGTAGATAGATAAAAAGATTTGATTAAAGAAAATTAAATTTATTAAGAATTAAATTAAAAATAAAAATTAAATAAAAGATTAAATTAAAAAAATTATATCGATAAAGAATTAAAATAATATTTTAATCATTCTTTCTCTAAAAGAAAAGAAGGAGCACAGACTACCAGCATTGCTACCGTCTCTTAGCATCATTATACAAGTATTTCTTCATGATACATTATTCTATCTAGTCACAGCTGCTGTTCAAAAGTAAGTCTATCACTGGAGTTTCATTAAAATGCTGGTAGTCTTTTCATATCCAAATCAAGATAAATTATTGGTGCATAATTTAAAGAATTGATAAGAAAAATCCTTTCAGCTTGACCTCGCAAATAGCTTTTGAAGCCTTGTAATAGTGGGACTTGAAAGTTGGTCTTGGTACACGAGAATTGCATTGAGGAAATTAAGCAATTGAAGACGTTGATATCTTGGACAGAAAAGGATGTCTGGTTTTGAGGCATGTATCATCCCCCCCCCCCCAAATTGCCGTGAGCCTTTGTTATATCCAACAAGCATCTAACATGGTCTGGCCTTGATCCCTCAACATCAGGCAGCCACTTCCTAATCTTCCGTTACAGTGTTTCTCCATTTTCTATTGTCTTATAGTTTAACTTACTACTCCCTCTCTCTTCTTACATTCGATTTGCATTAGCATGTGAGGTATTGGCCATAACTCACTCTTGCGCATGGACCATCCATCTGCGGAGTTGTCTTGTTTTCCATTTTTGTTGCTTAGCTGTAATCATTTCCTCTTCTTGTTTTTGTCCTTTTAAACGCTTGCCGTTTCTTTCGATGCGTATCAATCAATTATTGTTCTCTCAGCCTTGATCATACCATGTTAACAAGCGGATAATCGCCCATCTTTTTTAAAATGAAAATCCTACTTAACCAATGAACACGTGACACATAAATAATGAATCAAAAAAAAAAAATCAAACTTTTGAAAAGTTGAATGTATTTATTAATGAATTATTTTTTTTTAAATTTTAAAATAAATAAATCAAATAAAATACATAAATCTTATTATAAAATAAATAATTTAATAATAAAAATACTCAATCTACCTTTTCATTAGATTAACAGTCATGTTTAAGGTTAATATCTTTGATTAATCATATAAAGAAGGAAACCTTTCTTTCATAAAAAAAAATTATATATATAGTTATATTATCGTTATGAACCAAACAAACATTGACAGCAAAATTGTTGCATTGCTCACTCCATTATATGGGTTTTCTGTTGCTCATTGCTTGGATGGAAAGTCATTTTCACCATTTGGCACCCCATCCATCCAGCCTTTCATTTATCCACCGACCTCCATCTGTCTTCTCAGATTCTTCCGCCTGTCCCGTGTCCACCATAAGGATCATAATTATCACTGAGACAAATAATATAATTATCCCATACTTGTTTCTCAATTTGACATAATTATTATTCATATGATTAACTTAACCACCCCTCATGAAAAAAAGGTGTAGTCTACATCACAATATAAAGAAGGACAAAAAACCCTTGGTGAAACGCAAACTGACAAAAAGGATGAATTTTTTTTTTTTTTCCGAACAGCAAAGTTACAGGATAGATTATTATATTTTGAGGCTAGAGCCAAAAAAAAAAAATTATGAATGAGTAAAAATAATAAATTTTATTAATCAAATCAATTTAAAATATTATATATTTTAGTTTAAATGAATAATTTGATATTTCATGTTATTATGATAAATTATTATTTAATATAAATTTTGATTTTATATTATTCTTTAATGGGTTTGAACCAATTTTAAGGTTCATAATTTTAAGGTCAAGTTCATCATGATGCCATTGACGCCAAACGCTTCCAAACGTGGGTTGTGCTGCAACTGGAGGGTAGGAAGCACTCTCCCAAAGCACATCCAGAATTATCAAACAAATTCTACGGCATCTCTTACTGGTAAAACTCCCAATATGTCAGCTATGACTACTATGAGTCGGCTTGATCAGAATCCACAGGAGAAGAACAAGTTACAAAATGGTAACGCAGGATGACTTCAATTCAATGACGGCGTTCTTTGAAGACATGGGGAAAAGGTGATGAATCGAAAGGAACGTCTTCATTAGTTATCTAATTTGGAACTAATTTTGTCAAATTTAAGAGCCACACAATCTTACTAATGTAAAGATTAACGAAAAGGGTTTATTTGATGTCATAACAATGATCAAGACTAATTTGGTATTAATCTTATGTTTTGTAAATAATTTACTTTTTTAAAATTTATATTGAAAATCATGAGTTTAATGGAATAACGGTACTTTCATGTAATTTTTTATTTTATAAGATAAAAGTTAAAATGCATCAAATCTCTTTTTCACTTTGAGTCATGTATATATAATTTTTTTATACTTTAAATCATGTATACTTTACACATATTTATCTATTTCTCACTTATAAATTTAATAGGATGTAATGTATTTTAACCTATAAATAATATATATTGTGTATTATTATTTTAATTTTTATTTAAATTCACATATTTATAATAAAGATATTATTATTATAAGTATAAAATTTGGTGAATTTTAAGTTATTTAAGTTTTATAAGTTATAAATGTATTAATTTTATATAAAAGAAGTAATTAAGTTAAAAATGTTTAAAATAAAATAATATATTTGTATAAAATGTATCAAATTACTTGTACTTTGGATAAAAATATCATATGTGTTCTATTTTTTATGATATATATTATTTAAAAATTAAAATGTATCAAATTCCTAAAATTATAGCTGAAAAATAAATAATTATAAATAAAATATATGTTATTTAAAGTATAAGGATTAGATACATCTTTTCAAAAGTCATTGATTATATATACAGATTCAAAATATAAAAAAATTTGATGTATTTTAATCTAAAATTAATTATCAATAATTGAAAATTTTATTATAATCGATGTTTTATAATTAATTATAGTAAAATCAACTATCCCGCCATTACATCGGATATGTTTAACTATAAACGTGATTATATATATAGCCATACAATTTATTATTTATTGTTTTCCTTAGAGTGTCGTACACAATGGTAGAGAGGCGTTACCCGTCCGTGTCGGCGCTTAAAACGCTCATACGTGGACCGTATAATCCACGAACGAAATGGCCTTACAGATTCAAGAGAGAGAGAGAGAGAGGGTGTGTGTGATGGATTGTGTCGGCCATCTTTGGATTTATCTTTAAGGAAGCTCAACGTGGCGGCCGCCCCAGACGACAGACTAGCAGCCAAGTAGGAAATGATTCTTTCACCCAATTTCTCTCTCTCCCTTCCCACATTCAATACATTATATATACAAACTATGTTATATAAATAGACGAATACAACAGCAACAAGGTTCTGAAGGCAAGTGTTTTCTGGGTTTGTAAAACAGAATCTTCCTAAGGTTTTGCTTCGACTCAATTATTATTTTACATTTATATGTACAATCAGTCATCACAAGCAGATAGAAATAGCTCAGCTCTTGTTTTCATTTCTAGAGAGAGAAAGATAGGTAGCTAGCAGGTTTTGATTCATCATGGAAGAAAGAGATTGTTGTTCGACGATTACGACGAACAGAAGCCGAAGCCGAACCAGAAACAGCCCAGAAAAGCGGAAGCACCAAACGGCGACAGAGAAACCATACAGAGGGATTAGGATGAGGAAGTGGGGAAAGTGGGTGGCTGAGATTCGGGAACCAAACAAAAGGTCTAGAATTTGGCTTGGTTCTTACACCACGCCAATCGCCGCCGCACGCGCCTACGACACCGCCGTTTTCTACCTGAGAGGACCTTCAGCTCGGCTTAACTTCCCGGAATTGTTATTCCAAAACGACGACGATTTCATCCGAGGCGACATGTCGGCTGATTTAATACGCAAGAAAGCCACCGAAGTGGGTGCTAGAGTTGACGCTCTCCAAACGGCACTTCATGCCTCGTCGCAGTCCAATTCAAGTCAAACCCACTCGGAAAAACCCGACTTGAATGAGTATCCGAAACCTGAAGAAGATTCCTTTGAGGATTAACACAAACCTATATAGACGAAGCAACGCATCAAGAAGCTCTTCGAACTTCAGATTGCACCCTTTCCTTTTTTCTGTTATTTTTATCTTTCTTTTTTTTTTTCCACTAAAAATCCTAATTTATATAAATTATAGGTACATATTTCCAAGCTAGAATATGATTTTCTGGTTCTTATGTAGAGAAGGAGGAGAGAAACGTAGTACTAGCGGGTAGGTAGGCTATGGAAATCAAAGCAAAACTTCTGATTGTTGTAAAATCAGAAGGGCAAATGATTTTCTTCCAAGTGTAAGAAAACAAGAAGGCGATGATGGGTCGGTAGTTTGTGACTTTTGTTGATTGGCTAGTCAGCAAAAAAATATATTAACTATCTTCGTTTGTTCTTCTTAGAGAATATTTTCCTTCTTATTTTTCTTCTTCCAAATTTAATATCTGTTTATATGTTTAATCTTGATTGTAAGATGTGGAATATGGGAATTGAGAATAAGGAATGGGATTGGGGAAGAGGCTAAAGATAGGAACAGGAGAGGCAGAAGCCTAACAAAGGCAGAATAGAAGATACAGAAATGTGAAGGGAATTAGAGGGAATAATAGATAAAGAAAGAGATAAGGGAGAGTGAGTTGGGAACCAAAAAGAAGCAGTGCAGTTTGTGATGACGAGCTGTGGTCACCACACATAACACAACAAGAGAAGAGCGTGTTAGTGGACCTCAATCGCATAGCCTGTCACTCGTCACCCTCATCAGAAAGTTGCAACTTACGATAGCTTTGTTTATCGCACTTTGATTTGTATCAAGCTCTCTAGTGGGGCAGTGCTTTATTTTTTTTCCCTTTTTTTTTTTCAATTTTAAAAATTTTTAGTTTACTTTATTTTATTTTTAAAAATGGATGCTGTTATATATATAATGGATGTTAATTAATGTTTGTGGGTTAGCATGTGAATGATCTGTGAGATGGACCATATTGAATTCTGATATAATGTCAACCCTCTACAACGCTTTGTTCCATTTGGGCGGTGCCCATTTCCTTAGGATATCCTATGCGCCTCTTCCCTACAACTGCCTTCTAATCATTGATGAAGAATTCCATTATTTGGACTATCTATGAAGAATAACAACATGGAAATTACTTCTTCAATACTTTATTCCATATGAACATCAATTCATTCTAGGTCAAGATTTTTATTATACTTATAGGATATGAATATCAAAATAAATATATACGTCATTCTTTCTCTTCCTTTGTTTCTATAGAAAAATTCATTCATCTCTTCCTTATAAACCAAACCTTATTTTTTTCTAATAGAATCGAAGATTACAAGTTAAAACTATGTCATTCAAAAGAATTGGGTGCAATGGAAAATGACAATTTTTTTTTTCTCCTAGTAAAGGATGGCTTAGGATTTGTGTTGATTGCATAAATTACCTATTCTAAAACAGAAGGATGTGAAAATTTCAAAAAATCCTTATACTATAAACAAATGAATATTCTTACTCCATACAAAAAGACATAAATACAAAAATAATTAAAGTCTCTTACATGACTTTGAGTCTATCTCATTCTCAATAAAGCAGGAACTTTCATTTGGCCATTAGCATGTTAGAATCTCTCGGGAAAATCCTTAGTAATAGCTGGTTCGATTGTCAAAAGATATGACAGAAACGTATGTTGGAAAACCACTTGGTTCGCAAAGGACGGCCGAAAACAAAAGCATACGGACCAAACATTACTAAATCCAACTCTGACCAAGTACGACAAATGACTTCAAGTTTATTATTAAAGAAAGAACCAACGAGTGGTCTAATTTCCACCAGTGGTGATCTAGATATCCGATACCCAGTCTGGGATGTTTACCTAGAATCAAAAACCCCCCAACACTAGATGACAAAAAGAAAAAGGACTTTTTCCTCACTTCATACGTATGCATTACAGTCACATAACCTAATTCAACCAAAATTTGCATACTTAGGTACTGTAATTTGTATTCAGAGGTTTCAATTTCATGGGTTCTTAAAATGATGTCATAGAATAGAACGTCTTAGCTAGTGCTTCTCCCCACCTTCACCTTCTTGCCAATGAATTAGTGATACATCATTTGACTGAAAATGAGAGATGTCACCTTACCTTTTCAAACCATTCCTAGGAATATGATCACTCTGTAAATCAAATGCCCACATTTAATAGTTAAGAAGTAAGGACAGCAACAATAATTCATAAAGAGGTTGTTACCTTTTTACTGAACCAATCATCCAGAAATTAAAATGGACGCCTTTCAGTTTCATGATTGTTCCGTGGTTGATGCAAACTTCAACATCTCATCCAGATCGAGCTGAGCATAAATCTATAATAGAAAATTTCAGACAGTGAAATTATACTCCGGAGGAATAAATGCGATACGCATGACTCAACATTCTTTCTGAATCTAAAGGCTTATAATTGATACCATACTAAATGATATGCTCTATCATTTACTTGCCTGTCTATCTTTTGCGTTTTTTCTATCTATCTGAATCATGACATACCCCAGCCAGTTAAATTATACTCCAGCATTAACATGGTTGTTGGAATACTAAACTTGAATTTGGAATACTAAAATGTTCTAGAAAATATAAAAGTTCAAGTCTCTAGATCTCTAGATAATATAAAGGTTCATTTATGTGTCTAGAATGCATAAAGGTTCATATTCAATTAAGCTTGAAATTAGTAATTCATACATTTTCATTAATTAGCATATTAAGTAGGTTCAATGTCCTAGATATATCTTGTTACCTATAAACACTCTTGTATTTGAGTCAGTTGGATAGAGTCAAGCAAAATAATCAAAGTAATATTTTGAAGTGAAAGTTCCTCTCTACCTTTCCATTATCCTTCCTCCAACAAAGTGGTACTAGAGCTCGATTTGAAGTATTGAGTCTTGTTAAAATTCTAAGATGAGTCATAACCTTGTGCTTATTCCTAAGCTCACAAAGGAGAACTATAATAGTTCGTGCATAAAAATGAAGGCTTTGCTTGGTAGTCAACAGGCATGGGATATTGTAGAAAGAGGTTATGAGGAGCCAGAAAATGAAGGTGCTTTGAATCAAGCACAAAGGCAAGCTTTAACAAGGAATCGCATGTTAGATCAACTAGCCTTATCTG
>JANHAO010025714.1:0-11292 GCA_026873985.1 Saraca asoca
ATTGATGTAACACAACTGTAGTTAGCATTTAATGTATGTCTGCTCTCCTCCTTTTATAAATAGGATTGCCTTGTTAGCAGAAGGGGAGAGGTTAATCTTGTATACACAAACTCTTATATATTATCAATAAGACCTCCACCGTGGACGTAGGGTCCGGTGCCGCCCGGATTTGGCCGAACCACGTTAAAAATACCATCTTTCCTCCTCCCCCTTCCTCTGGGTCATCCTTTGTAACACTTCAAGAGTAGCATTGATTCCAGAACTCTACATCCCGTTGGCCGGAGTTTGGTTCCCATACACGAACCAAATTTCGACGTCAACACTTATCATAATGAAAAATGAAAGAAAATATTAAAATCTTTCTTACCTCACAAATAGTCGAGTATCAAAAGAATTCAAAATTTCTATATAGAGTTGGAATCCAATGACTAATTTCTAAAGGCAATCTTGCCTCACAAAAATCAATTATCATTCACCTTAGTCTTCCAATAGATATTCTCCTCTTATTTCTCTAATAGATTCAATTCTTTATAAGTGCACTTGGAGGTTTTCTAAAGAAATTTCCTAAATATTCAGATTTTAATTTTTCAAGGAAGCTCAATACCAAAATATTGCATAAAACTATATGCATTAATAAAAGAGTAAAGAACCATTTCCAATCAATTCATATACAGAATAATTTGACAATGTAATCATCCATTTCATGTAACACCTTTGTTCAATAATTTCAACAATCCACTATGGCAAAATAGCAAGGCTTTCAACTTCAAACACAGGAAACAATACTTATATACATATATATATATCATGTAGTTCTATTTGTTACAACATATAATTTTACTTTCAAATGCAAATAACCAGTAAAAATTCAATTTATTTAAAATCATCGTATTTTTTGATGTTCAAAGTCACAATAGTAAATAAAATAGGTATTTGTGTAAAAATTCATAAAAAGGAAGATTAAAAATATCCACTAACATATTCATGAGCTCTTTGAACTCAATTTTTTTTTTTTTTTTTTATGTAAGTTCTCCAATTTCCAAGAGGATGCATTTGAACTTCCAAACTTTCGGTTTCCTATCAGTTCACATATAATGTCTTTGTCAAATCACAACTTATTTTGAATTAGTTATCCTACCCCATCCCTCGAACTACTTCCCCTAAACCAAGTTTAAAAGATTCTAAACATCTTCTTGATACACTATCAGCGTGTCCAAACATAAGTGAAATTAACCCATCATTATCTAAGTGTTTAAAAACTCATTTCCTTTCTTTTCCATTATTTTTATTATTGTTGCTGTTGTTTATTTATTTATTCTTTTCTGCCCACTCCACTTAAAGTTTCCTAAAACTACCAATAACTCTCAAAATCCTTTCTTTAACTAATACAAATTCAAATTTCTAGTTTATGAAATAATCAGTACCTAAATTCATTTGAAAAACGTAAAGGACTGCTTACAGTTCTTACCAACAAGGACCTTAGGGAAAGAGGATAGATCGGCTACAAGGAAACCACCAGCTGTGAGCGGAGCTGAATGGTGGAGTTGCCACCGGCAAGCAATCAGCTGCAGTTCGGAAGCAAGGCAGCAGCACCGTCCAGCAGAACGCAGCAGTCTGGAAGCAGGGTAGCAGCGCCGGTGAGTAAAGCAAAAGCAGAAGCTAGCGGGAACAAAGGAAAAAGCAACCGGACAAGAAGGCGCAGAAACAAAATGGAAGGAGGAAATTGAGCAGAGATAGAAGTCAAAGAGGAAGAAGTGGAGCAAGAGTAGATCCAAGGAGAGCCAGAAGCAGTGACCGAAGGAAGAAAGAGCATAGTAGCGCCGGAAAAGAAGCAAACAGCCTTCGGAGGATGCAGATCAGAAGTAAATCTTGGGAGGGAGAAGAAGCAGTAGCAGGTCGGAGAAGGCTGCAGTATTGATTGGCCATGGCAGTAGATCGAAGAAGCAGAGACCAAAGGAGAGAGAGCAGAACAGCGCTCAGAGAAGAAGCAGGAGCAAGCCGGAGAGGGAGAGCGGAGTAGAAGCAGTTCGGCAAGTTGAGGTGCAGAGTGATAGCTGAGGAAGAAGAAGGACAAGCAGAGTGGGGGTCTGCCGCTACAATCCTCACAGCAGAAAAAGAAAGAAGGAAAAGAGGTTCACGGGAAAAAGAAAGACAGAGAAAGATAAAACATGCGGTTAAAAAAAAAAAAGAAAAAACTTATCCATATTTGACAAAATTTGATCCAAAATATTTGTTGTATTGTATTTTCATTATCATTTTTTTAACAGGTGTCACAATTAGAGGCGTAAATGAATCGAGTTGAGTCAAGCTATGAACTAACTCAATTCGACTAGAATGAATTTGGCTTGAAATTTAACTCGTATTCAAATGAACATCTCAAGTAAGTAAATATCAATCATAATGAATCAAGCCATCTCATATTATTATTTCATTAAATTTTTTCATTTCATTAATTTAGTCTAAAATCATAAAAAAAGGCTATTTAAATTCATTTAAATACACTACATAATATATAATATTATATTTAATATCATAATTTATTTTATAAATACTTCAAGAAATATTTTTAATTCATAATATTATATTTAACATCATAATTTATTTTATAAATACTATTGAGAAATATTTTTAATTTATGGCGTTGGTTCATGAACAAAACGAGTTAAATTAATCATAAATCAAGTGGTTTATTTAATAAACAAGTCAATTTTTCATGTTTAAGTTCTGTTATGAGGAGTGAATTCCAAACTTGCAAAGCAGACAAGCAAAAGCTCGACAAAAGCTTGGGATCAATAAAAGAAATTCAGATCGTTAGGGCTACACCATTTCGCTAATTGCGAGGTTGAAGTGCGACAAAGCTAAAAGCTAGAGAAATGGTTTGTCAAGAAATGAACTACCCTACTCGAGTTCACCCCATCAAGTGCGAGGACGACCTCATAGAACTAAGGTCGGTAGTGATCCCAAGCCAAGACAGTAGCCTCACCTCGCTGAGTGAGACAAGTCTTAAATCGTTGATATAGCGAGCCAAGCTTGAGAACGGCATCAATCTGCCTGGTCGCAAGTCGCAAGATGCAAGTCTAGGTCGCTGAGTAAGCGACCTCCAGTCTGAAATACTGTGCAAGTCCAATCAATAGCCAGCGGCACACTTTCCCAACCAACAAACTAGCCTTTGAAGGCAGAAAGCAACCTGTAGTAGCCAGTTTGTTGGAGATTATACTCTCTTGTATATTTAATGTTTAATGTAACTTATTTACAGCATATAAATTTACAATTGTAACCTCTCCAGCCTCTATAAATAGAAAGAGGAGATAGCCATACAAAGATAGGGTAAGAACTCTCTTCAGATCAATAAAAATTACCATGGACATAGGGACTAGTACCACCTGATTTTAGTTGATCCATGTTAAAAATACTGTCAGCCATTGCTGCTCTTCCTCCCTACTATCCTTATCTCTCATCCTATCACCCAAAAAGTAGCTTGGGGATAAAAGAATTACACTGGTTGACTGAGATTTGGTGAAACTAGATTTCAGCATCAACATTTTGGCACTAGAATGAGGGCCCATCTGCTTTCTAAACTACTTTTCTACTCAGCTACAATGGTGAGAGGAAGAGTTACTAGGAGTTCAAGCACTCCAGCTATTCAACCAATGGACACTTCCATTATTGGAACCCGTTGCCAGCATACTACTGCTCTTAAAATCGACGAGGTGTAAGTACCCTACCAATCTCAGCAAATACTTGAGAGTACAATGAGAGAAATAATTGAAATGGTTAAAGTATTGGCATAGGCATAGGCCCAGGGTGCCCAAAGACAAGACGAAATCATAACACAGCTCCAACAACTATGTGAAGAAGCCCAAAAAAAGACTTGTGAGGATCATGATAGTCAGTGGCTTAAGGGCTCGTAACAAGCTGAAAGCTCCAGCCTGCGGTCTAAGACATAGGACCCAATAATAAAGGAAGTGCTAGAAAGGTTAAAGCGACTAAAGGAGCACCCCCGAGCTTATAATGAGCAAGCTTGCAATAAGGAGAGGTCACCATTCCATAGAAGCTCAAAGTACCTGCGATCCCACTATACAATGGGAATAGCGAACTATGCAACCACCTAGACACCTTCAATGCCCAGATGGATTTCTGAACAATTGATCCCCTAATCAAATGTCGTGTCTTCCGAGTAACATTAGGAGGCATACCTCGAACATGGTTCAAAAGCCTCCTAACTTGTAGCATCAATAGCTGGGAAGAATGTCAAAAGAAATTTATCGACTAGTATTGGGCGCTCAAGAAGCAGCTTGGTCCTCCCTCTCACTTCGCGATGATCTTCCAGCAAAAGACCAAATTGCTAAAAGACTACATAAATAGGTTTAGGCACAAAGCCAATTTAGTAGAAAATCCACAGAGGAGAGTATTGTAATGGCAATCTCAATAGGGTTTTGCAAAGACAGCAAGCTGTATAGAAGTCTCTACAAATCCTCAGTGTGAGACCTCACTGAATTCTATAAGCGAGCAACCAAACAGATAAGATAGGAGGAAGCCTTAGGCTTAAAAGAGCTCAAATACAAAAGCATGATGGCCAGCACTCCCCCACACAAAAAGAAAGCAAGGAAGACTAAGACCATAACTTTAGCCAGCTAGCGAAGAAGGGTAGAAACCGAGTGACCTCAGCACCAAGGTCACTATGAAAGCTATAGCGTTCTATCCGACATGCAAGATAGAATCTCTGCGGTAAAATGATGCAGGAAAGACTTTGCAAAGCCCAAGCCTCTATGAACTCCTAGCAAATTCAGGAACAATAAGGATAAATTCTATGCCTATCATAATGAGATTGGGCATGACACATCAAAATGCTAGGCATTAAAGGATGCCATCGAAGATCTCATTAGGAGAGGACGATGACAGAATTATGTGGTGAAGACATTAGAGTGGCAAGCTCAACAAACTTAGCAAATTGCTGATCAAGAGCAAAAGCTTTCCATTAGGGCCATATTCTGATCTTGTAATCTCGTACTAAAAATTAATGAATAGTTCCAAACTTTTGCCAGATTATCTCCAATGAAACACTGCACAAAAAGAAAGCCATTCTAAGATTACTTCAAAAATACTTCCAATTGAGCTCGTTGAGATGCGGAGGCACTATTAAACACTTAAAAAATCTAGCAAAAGTTGAGGTGCAGAGGCACTTTTAAACACTCAAAATCCAACTAAGAGCCACGAGCTTGCTAAGGTGTGGAGGCACTATTAAACACTCAAAAATCAGCAAAAGCTAAGGTGCAGAGGCATTATTAAACACCCAAAATCTAGTTAAGAGCCATGAGCTCACTGAGGTGCAGAGGCACTATTAAACATTCAAAAAATCCAGCAAAAGTTGAGGTGCGGAGGCACTATTAAACACTCAAAATCCAACAAAGAGCCACGAGCTCTCTAAGGTGCGAGGCACTTTTAAACACTTGAAAAATCTAGCAAAAGCTGAAGTACGGAGGCACTATTAAATGCTCAAAAAACCACCAAAAGCTATGGTGCAGAAGTACTATTAAACACTTAAAATCTAACAAAAAGCCATGAGCTCACTGAGGTGCAGAGGCACTGTTAAACGCTCAAAATGCTTATTTAGGCACAAACTTATCATAACTCTCATGCGATTAGATGCTCACAGCTCGCATAGAAGATTCTTTTTAAGCGCAACTTACATGCAACCTACCTAAATATTGCTCATTATCAATCAAGGCAACCACACGCCAAGATTCATTACAAACAAAAATACAGTCGATTGGTCAAATAAGCATTTCATTGATTTGTAGAGATGTACATTGTTATCAGCGAATTACAAGAAGCATTCAATACAGTACTCATAAGTTTCAAAGGAAGCTCATTCATTAAAGACCTTATTTGAAGAGGCAGACTTACATTAGAAAAATCAAGACACAAGATAAAAAAAAAAAAAAAAGACCTAGAGCTATCGCTTCCACAAGGAAGAAGATGGCTAGTTCCCTGGAGATGAACTCCACCCGATTGGGGGACTGAGAGGCATGATAAGTCCCTAATTTTCTTCTTCTTATATCCCTCCTCAGCCAGTAGTTCCTTCCCTGACTCACACCCAGAGCAATTGAAAAAGTGGTCAGGAGTTTGGCTAGCAGGGCTGAATCTCATAGCCAAGCCATGAGGAAGTAATGCAAGAACTGCATAAGATTTCCCAATAGCCAGTAAGAAGAGTTATGCATGGAAGTCATGTGCAACGAGCCATTCACACCTCCTAATCTCTTGCAATAGACCATGCACACCTCAAAGTACTTCATCAGAAGCCAAACCAGTAGAGGTATGGGGGGGCTTAACTATAGCTTCCATCAGGCCATTCCACAAAGAAGCAAGAAGAGCTTTTGAGGCTTTATAAACTAATTTTGGTGCATTAAAGAACCTAATGGACAATTGGCCGCCGCAGATCGAACAGCTCAAAGGAAAAAAGGATTGCCATGCAAACTGAGAGCAAAGACTTTGACTGCACTATGAGCCACGAAGAATTCTTCGATGCCCAATCTGCAAAACAAACTGAGAGTATGGGGCTTATCTTATGAGTGAAATCTAGTCTCGCAAAGCACACTGACAGAAGCATGACAAAAGCTCAGGATCAATAAAAGAAATTCAGATTGTTAGGGCTACACCAGCTCACTAATCATGAGGTCGAGGTACAACAAAGCTAAAAGCTAGTGAAACAGTTCGCCAAGAAATAAACCACCCCACTCGAATTCACCTCATCGAGTGCGAGGACAACCTCGCAGAATGAGGTCAGCAGCAACTTCAAGCCAAGACAGCAACCTTACCTCACTGAGTGAGACAAGTCCCGAATCGCTGATATGCTGAGCCAAGCCCAAGAATGGCATTAGCTAGCTTTATCACTGGTCACATGGCAAAAGTCCAAGTCACTGAGTAAGTGACCGCTAGTCTGAAGTACCATGCCAAGTCCAATTAACAGCCGACTGCACACTTCCCCAGCCGATAAACTAGCCCTTGAAGGCAAAAAGCAACCTATAGCAGTCGGTTTGCAAGAGATTATATTGTCTTATATATTTAATGTTTGATGTAACTTATTTACAGCATGTAAATTTGCAATTATAACCTCTCTAACCTCTATAAATAGAAGGAACAGATAGCCATACAAAGACAGGGTAAGAACTCTCTTCGGATCAATAAAAATTACCATGGATGTAGGGATCAGTACTACTTAATTTTAGTCGAACCACATTAAAAATACTATCAGCCATTGCTGCTCTTCCTCCTTACTATCCTCATCTCTCATCCTATCACCCATAAAGCAGCTTGGGGATAAAAGAACTACACCGTTTGACTAAGATTTGACAAAATCAAATTTCACCGTCAACAAGTTCAACTCATTTGATTCATTAACCAACTCATAAAGTTAATTTTTGAGTCTAATAATGAGGTTCATGAAGTGACTGGGTCGATTTCTAGTCCTATTATTTATCTTTGTGTGTAACAAGTGCTATAAGCGAGGGATGCTAAAATTGCAAAACTAAGGAATTGAAACACAGAAAACATAAGAGTTGAAAGTGACGAGAGTGGCGTGCAATTTTGCGCACACCAGTGAAGGCAAGTCCATATCGAGAAGTTATTAGTAAGGAATCCAACCTATTGTTTTGTGTACCTAGTCATTGGGAAGACCATATGGTCATCGTTGGAATATTAAAATTTTTCTTGCTTTTGCTGCACGACAATTGCAAAGATAGAAAGCAGATGATAGAAAGCGATCGGAGTTACACAAAGTCATTTAATGGGGAGGTTAGTAAGAAATAACCAAAAGTGCTTGTAGTCTTTGAGTGTGTTTGTTAAGCAAATCATTTCCTCTCTAACAAAATCGTCTTCATAAAAATTAAGTAAAAGATCCTAACAATAGCACTAACAAATATTTACAATTTGTCTGCCATTTCTGAACATTATTTTGTTTAACGAAAGGCAGCTTCACACAAATAACTACTTGCACGAGTTTTTCTTGTTCAGTAGTGACCACCTTTTATTACTAATGACTGATAATGCCAGTCAGCAGTCAATGATAGGAAGTGTGGAAATCAATGATGGTACGTACATATGCAGCAACCAAGAAACCTCGTCATCTAATTATAAATTGACGAATGATGTTGTTGTTATTATATTTTGCTGATTTTCCCATCAGCAACTGCACTAGATGGTAATAAAAAAAAATGGCTTTTGAACGGAGAAGATTCAGTGCTGCTCTAGTACTCATCTTGTTGTGTTCATTCTTCAGTTCCTTGAGTGCTAAGGTTGAGAGTGATATCTCCTGCTCAAAGTCCATCAACAATTCATTGTTCATTACACACATGGGACTTACAATGATACGTCAACGGGTTATATATGCCATAAATTTCGTGGTGTCACCTGCTCTGGTTATTTCGACGGTGATCAAGTGTGGTACATTAAACTTGGTAACATGTGGCTGAAGGGTCAGTTCCCTCAGGGCATCGAGAATTGCTCCTCATTGCAGATGCTAAACCTTTCGCACAACGAGCTTTCAGGATATATTCCTTCTGATATATTTAGTATGCTTACTTCTCTATTTGTGCTTGATCTTTCTTTCAAGAAGTTCCCTGGTAAAATTCCAGCATCTGTTGGCGACCTCGCTGACTTGAATATCCTTAGACTCAATAACAAGAAGTTCATTGCCAAAATTCTACGCCAACTTGGCAAGCTCACTCGTCTTCATGAATTTCGTGTTGCTAACGATCTTTCGTCAGGACCAGTGCCTGTGTCTGCCAACAATGTTTATGTTGGTAATAGGGAGAACTATTTGAATAATAGTAGACTTTGTGGGGGGGCCTTTTGAACCCTGTGACCAGTTGCACCAATCATTCAGTGAAGGCCTTCTCAGCAACGTTTTTCATAGGTGTATATGTATCGTATTTGGTACTATGGGCAAAGTTTGAAGGTCAGAAGGAAGAAACCTCACCGACTGAGTCCTTATTATTCTTACATGAGAAGGAAATGGAAGATGGAAGAGTGGAAAAATAAGATTCAAAAACTGCACCTGGACTTGCCAGAGAAACGATATCAAAGTTTAATGCACCTGAACTTGCAAGAGAAACAATGCCAAGAGGTACTTTCGCAACTCGTTAAATAGTGCTATAACCCTTTATTCTAATTAAGTGTTGCATCTCGTCCCCTTAAGTGTACTATAAGAAACTAGTTTACTATGTTTTCGGTAACTAGGAATTTTTTTTCTCTCAGTTCTGTATGGAAAAATTTTCTTTTATTTATAAACAAATATTGTGGCATGCATAAATGGAAACAAAAGGAAAGAGGAACTCTCTCTCACAGTTGTGAATAGCATTAAAAAATATTGCTATCATTATTGATAAGGAATTTTGGTTTTCAGCCACAGATTACAGAACCTGAAGGGTTAACTTCTGGAATGAACTTCGTGGCCACTGACTACTTTAGTGCGGAGAATACCATTGGGGTTGGAACGATTGGCACTACGTACAAAGCAAGGCTTCCTAGGAGATGTTTCAGAACTACATGACTCTCAGCTATTTGAAAGGCAATTTGATTTAGAAATAATGATTCTGGGAAGATACAAACACAGAAACGTAGATCCTCTGCTTGGGTTTTGCGAAGAAGTCGAAAGAAAGGAAAGAATTTTGGTTTACCAATACATGCCAAATGGAAGACTCTGAATTTTTATCAAAGAGAAATGGTGATGTGGCATTCAATTGGCTTGTGAGAGTTAGAATTGCACTTGGCATAGCAAGACGATTATGTTGGCTCCATCATAATGTGCATGTAGCTCATTTCAGCATATGTTCAGTATATCTTGCTTGATCAGAACTTCGACCCAAAATATCCAATTTTCGTGAGGCCAGATTTATACATCAAAACGTTGGTAATGATCTAGACATGAGCTTTCATATAGAAAATTGGTCTAATAATGATATTGGCTTTGAGAAGATGGATGTTTACAATTTTGGAACAGTGCTTCTTGAGCTGCTCGAAGGAAGAAAAAAAAAAAAAACCCAATGACTGATTCTTTCATCAACAATGACGACTCTGTTGTCACTTGCACTGCTAACTTGTCCGAAAGCCCTTCTGGCTTCCATGAGGCCATTGATAAATCTCTTGTGGGTAAAGGATTTGATGATGAAATCTTTACTCTCCTCAAAATTGCATGTTGCCGCATTCAGCCATTTTTAGATCAAACGCCAACCATGCTTGAAGTTTTCAATAAAATGAGCTACATTTGTGTGAGACATGAACTCAATGAAGATTCTGAAATGTCCAAGCAATCTGAAATTGCTTCTGCTACTACTAGTAGAGACGAAATAGTTGAAATAGAGAGCATGTAGAAAATGAGATGTATTTTGGATTTTCCCAGGTTGTGTCATGTTCCTTGAAGAAGACACTTATTCCTTTGTTTTATTGCATCATGCTTCTTGTCCTGTTACTAAGGTTTTTTTTTTTTTTTAATCAGCTAAAATGTTGTAAAATCTAAAGTTATTATTGAAAATTCTGCTTTTATTATATTTATAAAACATGTCGGATGGAACTCTTCATGAAATGGCCTGTTAGTGTTCATCTAGCACTAGCTGGGAATAGCAAGAGCCTTATCTTTGCTTCACTGCAATACAAGTTTGGACTGTATATCCAATTTTGCAGATGCCGAGTTTATATATATATATATATATATATATATAAAGGATGATTTGGGCATGATTTTGATGCTAGAAAAATCGTAATAATGGACTTTGTTTTTTGAATAAGGATGCGTTTGACTTCGGAATTGTGCTTTTTGAACTGATCATAGGGAAAAAGACTTAGCCATATATCTGAATCCTGCACTACTGAACTAACAGCTAATTCTTGTAATCAAGTTATTGGACCCAAAGTTCCGATGGCAAAGGAACGATGCTTGAGGTATAATGGCTTTGTGGATGGAAGAAAAAGATTCTTGATTTTCATCATTATCAGAATCAAACGCTTGTCACTTGTAGTTTGAGTTTTGGATTTGATTTTCAGATTGCAATCTTGCTCCATTTTCAATCTTTATCCTTTTTCTTTTTAACCTTACATAATTGATAGGAAAAATTGAGAGACCAAAAAAAAAAAAAAAATCATATTATCAATTCCTATTTAGAATTGAATTCTTTTGTAATGAATTTTCATTTGTACCACGTGTCAAGTTTACTTGCGTTATATTTTATTGGATGATTTGTAGATGCACACTTTACAAATTCAAGAAGGAAGAAGCTATATGAAAACAAAGCCATT
>JANHAO010025715.1:0-11277 GCA_026873985.1 Saraca asoca
TTTCCTAGCTAAGTCCTCGCTATTCCCTCGCTAATATTTAAAATAGCGACGGATTTTAGCGAGGGACATAAAATCCGTCGCTAATACGGAAAATTCTTGTAGTGAGAAGATGATTGGCTCTCTAACTCACAAGAAAAGCTTGACATCCACCCAAAACCAAGGGGCTTATCTACAAAAACATAACAGGCACCATCCCTCACTCTCAAATACATATTAATTTATACTTCCCTTAGATGATAACTGATTTAAACATCAAAATGTGCTCGACGGATCCAGCCCCGTTAAGCGTAGCTAATTCTATTCACTATAGTATCCCTTGGTCATGATCAATTGACCTAAGCAAGAAGAGCTCACACAAACCAAAGCTAAAAAATAAAAGTAATAGAAGATTCAAAATGAGATGCATATCACATTGATAAAAGAAGGAAAAGGAAACTCAGAATAATGAATTGCACACCCAATTGATAAAAGAAGGAAAAGAAAACCTAAAATTATGAGTTGTGCATCCGATCAATAAAAGAAGGAAAAGAAGACTCAAAATAACAAGTTATATGTTTGATAGTTCAAAGGAAGGAAAGAAAATAGCGAAAAGTAATAGGAAAAAGATTGAGCCATAAGCTCAAAGTCAAACTTGAGTAGTCCCTTTGGTACTAAAAACCTAAACAGGTCCCTCGATAACTATATCAAACCTAAGCAGCTCCCCTAATAACTTTGTTAAACATGAACAACTCCCTTAATAACTATATCAAACTCGAGCAACTCTCTTGATAATTATGTCAAACCCTAAGAAACTCCCTCAGTAATCATGTCAAATCCAAGTAGCTCTCTCAGTAACTATATCAAACTCGAGTAGCTGCTTCGATAACTATATTAAACCTGAGTAGTTCCCATAATAACTATGTCAAACTAGAGCAACTCTCTTAATAACTATATTAAACTCAAATAGCCCCCTCAATAACTATGTTAAATCCAATGAACTCTCTCAATAACTATATGATACCCAAGCAACTCCTTCAATGACTATATGAAACCCAAACAACTCCCTTAATAACTAAGTCAAACCTGAGCAATGCTATCGATCTGAAAACGTTAACAGTTCCCTTGGTACGGTAAACCTAAACAGGTCCCTTGGTAATTATATCAAACTTAAACAGCTCCCTTGGTAACTGTTGTATAACAAAAAATTGGCCTTGCAAGGACGAGTCCTCGAGTACAATGAAGACCAAGTCACGTTCCAGAGTGTAGCAATAGCAAAGTAATTTCGAGCGTCAAGTCCTGTCTCGCTCGTCACAGTTCAACGATGTTGTGAGGGGGTTCGGGTACATTCCACAAAACGACCTCCTCCGCGAAAGACGATCCAGCGAAGAAGTCATGAGACCAAATCGTCGAGTGACTAATCACTCTGCTCAAGCTCGCCTTCTCGCTACAATGACACCTAGCTCGTTACAGCAGAACCCGCGACGCCTCCAAGCCATAATCTCCTTGTTCAGGACAATGAGCAGCAGACACAAGTCTGCCGCCAGCCTGGGGGGACTATTCAGCGCCTACTTTCTGCAATAGCTAGATTGTAGTCCTTTTTACTGTCTTTTCTCATTTATTATTTGATGTAACACAACTGTAGCTTATAATTAATACATGTAACCCCCTCCTTCCTCTATAAATAAGATTGTCTTGTTAGAAGAAGAAAGGAGAGGGGGTAAGTAGACAATCTTGTAAGCAGAAACTCTACAAATCAATTTATATCAATAAAATCTCCGCCGTGGATGTAGGGTCCGATGCTGTCCGGACTTGGCCGAATCACGTTAAACTGATTGTCTTCTTCCTCCTTTATCCTCTCGGTCTTCTGCCTTTTGTGCTTCAGGAGCAGTATTGGTTCCTGAACTCCTCCCCGTTAACTGAAGTTTGGGTCATCCATACGAACCAGATTTCACCGTTAACAATAACTATATCAAACTCGAGTAGCTCCCTCAATAACTATGTCGAACTTTAGCAACTCCATCAATAACTATGTCAAACTCGGGTAGTTCCCTCAATACTAAAAAATCGAGCAACCTTAATAGTAAATCTAGCTGGAGCAACTCCTTCAATATCAAGATCAAGTTGAGTGGCTTTATTGAAACTAAATTTAGCCTTAAGCGGCTCCTTCAGTATCAAATTTAAATCAATCGACTTTTTCGACATTAAGTCAAACCAGAATGGCTCATCAATACTATAGTAAGCCTCAAATAGATCTAAAATTCATATTTTTAGTTATAAGCATACGGTTAGACCACTACAGGCCCCAAACATGGGGTGATTAATACTCAAACCATCAAAAACTCTTATAATTCCATTTGCATAGCTAAAATCAAGCTTAATGATCTCCTAGCAAATACTCAACAAACCTTACTTGAGGGAATGAGACAAATGACATAGCCTAAAATAAACATGTATTAGGCCATGATTGGTTAGTTAGCCTAAAAGATAGCTGAGTAGATCCAGATTCAATAAGGCGACCTATAACGAATTGTAACAAGTAAATCATTTAAAGGTAGTAGTATAAAAACTACTTTAGGTCATGATCGTTCAACTGGACTAAGAATTGGTCGAACAAGCTCAATCTCAAAATATTAGTTTATGCACCAATTCTCTATATAAACCAAGGTATATACCATTGACAGGGATCTTTACTCTTATTCTTATTTTTTTATTTTCTTTTACAAGGTTACCAACTTGAGCATCGGAGTGCTCTCCGAAATTTCGACATTGATCACTTATTTTCTCATTTTACAGGTTCAAAAAATCTAGATTTGTCATGAATGTAAATTGTATAAACATAACATTATATGTAATATTATTATTACGAATCATTATACAAACATAATTTTTTTGTAATTTAATTTAATAATAGTTATATTTTTTCACATTTGTATGTAATTTTATTAATTAGAACATGATGTTAATCACAATTCAAAACTATGGTGCAAACCAGTCTTCTTTAGTCTCTTACCTTTTTGTTTTTAATAATAGTATTGTAGGAGTGATTAAGTCACTACACTCACACACAAAAAATTGAAATTAAACTCATAAAAAACATAAAGAAAGATAAAATATTTCTCAAATCAAATACTCTCCGACTGATCCTAAACCTATGAAGCACTAAATATTTTCACTAAATTTAAATCTAGGTTTATAAGAAGAAAAGAAAGTTGGATAGATCTAATCCAACAATTGGTCATTAATAGTATTTTCCATTGCAGCAAGCTGGTTATGAAGATAGAAAGGTACAAGGTTGAGGGAAATTTCTAATGCTAGGACACCCATGCCTCTGTCGGCCATGCATGCAACGGATGACTAAGTTGGATAGTCACACAATGGGGTGCTTAGAATGGGAGTAATCTAACGTAACAAACGCTAATATGGAACCAGGTGGCCTATTTGGACTTTGCTCCTCTATTGGTGCCCACTGTTTGTACCAATAACGATGAAAAAGAAACGCTTCAAATTTCAATGGTTGGTATGACCGAAAACACAACTCTAAGCAGCTGAGCCCAAGATTATTTCTTCATCCTCCAAAAATCCTTCACACAATATTTCACCTGAAGCTTCATCGGTTATCACTGTGATCGGACGAAAGTCTGTCAACAATCACCAATCTTAACTTAAAATTAATTATCATAATGAATGATTGGGCCTAACAATTAAAACCAAAATTATTATTTTGGATTTAGTAATTATCCAAACCCAACTAAGACCCACGAAAAAAGAAAAGTGTTTTTCTCTTTAAAAAGTTGTAACGAAATACCACATTCCCAAGTTCCATAAATACTTCTGTTAATTAAGGCCAGTTGGAGGTTTGATACAATAAAAGATAAGGAAAACGATGCAAAAATAATTTCAACGACGAAGTTCAATATTATAATATTTTAAATATTGCTTAGTAAATAATCTTGAGAAAATCATTCTCTAAGGAGAGCAAATAATAAAGATAAGAGAGGGAAATAAGACTAATGTAGAAAAAATTCTTGATGCTGTCCAATGAGGCTATTGAAGTAGAAGATTAGAACTTCTGGTTTCGACGCAGGTGAATCTCGAGGAATATGCCCTTTTAATAATACAGTATGCTTATGGCCAAATTACTTATTATCATGACCTAGGTAAAATTTCAGTCTACTGGATGAAGATGATAGCCTGCACAAAGGTCCGTGATAGTGATAGCAGATTGTTAAAAGACATTCTAATACTTAATTCAATGTGACATGAGGGTGTAAAAAAATATATAATAATATATTTTAGAATTTTAAATATACCTTATGATTTCATAATCATATAATTAGGAGTAAAATAATCATAGAATAAATAAAATTACATGACTATGATTGTACAGAAAAGTAATGATATTATTGGTGTGCTTAATAATAATAATAACTTAAAAATGTGTAGTGTTATATTAATATCGGAATGTGTCAAATTGCCTATATAGAAGCATGTGAGTATAGAGACGACATGAAAAAGAAAAAAAAAATGAACAGTTGAGAAGAGATGACCCATCATGCGATAAGATGATCGTCCGGATGTGGAGAGGAAATAATAAAATTTTTAGGTCAGGAGAGTCCAATAAGAATGATAATATAATGTCTGACAGCAGAAGAATTACTTTTTCTTCCAGCCCACTGTTTGCTGATTAAAAATCGATAAATCAAACAACCTAATCCCTTCCCATAGATAAAAGTTGGAATAAGTACAGGAGTGACGTTTTAAATACATAATTTGGATTTTTTTTTAACCCGTGTAGTTTTTAGGAAAATGTTGTTAGCTCAGAGACCAATAGAATTCTATCACGAGGGGTTTCTGGAAAGTGTGGTGTGTATTATAAATTAAGGCATGTGACTATATAAGTCATCAACGAAGAACCTGTGGCCCTAATTTCTCAGACGGCCCTGATTATCAGATTATTTGACATAGTGTTCTGATAGTATGTTTAAAATATACACTACGAAAGGATGATGAGCCACTTTGCTAAGTTTTATCCACCCATTTATTCAAACCTGAGGTAGGCTACCCTAAAATGAAAGAGACATCTACACTTGACCACTGGAAGCTACGTCTAACTAATTTAAAGAATATTATTTTTTAGTAAGACAACAAAAATAAAAAAGAGAAATTTATCTGCAACAATTACTAAAAAAAAATAAATAACAACACAGAAAACTAACCGAAAATAAATAAATTAAGAAAAGAGAAAGGTCAATTAATCTCAATTTGTTTCCTTCTTTTCTGTTCTTAGTTGTCGCGAAGGCACGAAACAGAGACAGAAAGATGCAAGGAAGGGCCATGCCACCCAACTTGGACATGTATATGTGATTTCTCTAAACCTAGTAATCCTTGCCAGAAAAGAATGACGATGAAAAAGCAACAAGATTCCCTATGTCTGGCTTCAAACTTGAGATTCATCATGCACCGTTTGTTTTTATTTATGTTATCCGGACAAGTCATATGGTATGATCACTCAACTAAACTGATGCATATTAGGTACCATGATTAAGATAATCATAAGCAATAATATTAAATTTGATTTTTCTCCTTTTTCGGGTTACTACTTTTACATGTATTGCTATAAAAATAATTAAATCTTATATTGTGGCATCCTTGCACATAGGAACAAAACTATAAAAGGAAGCAGAAGGAAAAGAGTTGTTATTATTGAGAATTAACAATACATGTGGAGGACCCGAGATAAGATAATATATAGTACATAATCCTTGACAGCCATGTGCCGACTGTGTTTTTAAAAATATTTCACTAAGAAAATGGAAATTATAACTTACCAAATTACAGTCTATAGACTCCAAAGAGAGTTTTTTTAATTATTTAGTCTTTAATTACCATACTAGTTGGAAATAGGGTTCATTTTATAATAACAATAATATATTTATATAATTTTATTAATAACATGAGTAGTAAGAGTAATAATTTTTTTATATATCTAATATTTTAAATTTAAATTCAAAAAATGACAGTCCAAACTAATCACTAAATATAAAACAATGAATTAAGTTGGTTGAGCAAAATCAATTAAAGAAATGACTACGATAAAAATAGGATTAGTCCACAACCGATCAACTTGTAACGTTCAATCGATCGATTTAATTATAGAAATTTATTAAGTAAAGGACTTAACAGGATAATTATCTAACTAACACATAATAAAGCGCATGATCTAAGTATTTACAAACAATGTAATTATAGCAATAGTCTAACGAGAATCTTGTTGATATTATCAACATGTTGAAGACATATAATTATACATCATTCATCTAATAATGCGATAATTGACATATTCAATATCTATATATATTAGTAAATATCTCTTTTTATGATCATTTGTACTATTCTACTAAAACTCTATTTGTATACTAGCTTGACCATCGAAATACTTTTAGTGAATTATTTCCGCGCTACTGACTTTACTATATTCATATGTTATTTTTCAATTATTTCTTACTTCATGATCAGCTTTTTCAAAAGGAGAGTTTTGGAAAACTACCTATTAAAAATGCTAATATGTATATTTATATAACATATAAAATTTTTTTTAGCTCAAACTAGTCTATGCTGTGTTAAATAATAAGTTATTATTGAAAAGGAATTTCAACTTACCACCATATAATTAAGATCCAAATAATTTGTGTGGAAATGAACTAATTTTCCCCAAACATGAATTAATTAAATTCTTGTAATTTATATTTAGCTCAATTATTTTGGTAAATGCTTGCAAATTAAACATTATTCATGGACAAAAATTAGTGGGGTAAGTTGCTCAAATTATCAATCCAAAGTGTGAATTAATGCATTATCGGCGCATGTGTTAGGTTGTCACCCAACGGACAAAAGTAGGAAGAAAAACTGTTGACAGCCGCCCATTGTAGGAACTTCCTTGTTCCATCGCAATTCCTCCACTTGAACGTTGCTACATTTATGGGACACGTGTCCATTCAATGCACGACTTCAACGTGATAATTCCCACATTTATCACTCTCAGAACCGCCCAGTTGTTTCTCACCCCTCACGCAGTTCACATAACTCAACCCCAATTTGACAGCAATTTTATGTTTATATTTGTAGTTAGACTTATATTAAGCATTTATACCAAATTTATCATATATTCTATATTGTTTCATACAAATAATGAGATAATATGAATATATAATGCTTTACGTGTGCAGTGGGAAATAAGAAATATAAATTTTCATCAATCTATATTGAATTAAAAAATAATTTTTAAGAAATGAAAGTTAAACAAAAGTAACATTTAACTAATAAAACTGATAATTAACTCGTCATTAACATGCCACTTAAAGGTTGAGTATATAGAAATTTCTTGTTTCTGTGCTAGGCTAGGCATAACATGGTCGGTCCTCCGGTGAGTGGCTAGAATAGTGCCAGCTAGGACGGTCCCATTAATCTTGGGCCAATCATGTAATACCAAAGAAATTCATGAAAAGAAAAGCAAGAAAACGATTGCTGATTGGGCGGCCAACAGATAAGAAAAAAAAATTCAATAAACTACGCCAAGTAGGGCCCAGCACCTCTCCTCTTATTTTCTTCAACTTAACTGATTCTCCGTTATATAATGACAGACTCCAAACCCACACTCATCCTTAAGCAAACCGCACTCTCTCTCTCTCTCTCTACCTCCGCAGTGATCACTGAAAAAACAGTGAGAAAGAAGAGAAGAAAGAAGTAAGTAAAAAAAAAAAAATGGAAGGAAAAGAGCAAGATGTTTCATTGGGAGCCAACAAGTTCCCGGAGAGGCAGCCAATTGGGACAGCGGCTCAGAGCCAAGACGAACCAAAGGACTACCAGGAGCCACCGCCGGCCCCGTTGTTCGAGCCATCTGAGCTGACTTCGTGGTCATTTTACAGAGCCGGAATAGCTGAGTTTGTGGCCACTTTCCTGTTCCTTTACATCACGATCTTGACTGTTATGGGTGTCAACAGGTCTGATTCTAAATGCAAAAGTGTTGGAATTCAAGGAATTGCTTGGGCTTTTGGCGGCATGATCTTTGCCCTGGTTTACTGCACCGCTGGCATCTCAGGTAACACTAACGTTTTGTGCCATCTCTCCTCAGTTTTGTCCAAAATTAATGAAAAGATGTTTAGACAACACGGCTAAAAAAAACGAAAAGAAACTTTAAAACCTGTAAGAAAACCCAGAATTCAGTTTACTTCTTGCCAATTAAAGAAAAGATGTTTAGCCATCCACTTGAAGATAACGTTAAATAGAAATCATTTGGAAAGAAGAAAAAACAACAAAATTTCAGAAATCAGTTTACTTCTTGCCAATTTAGCAGTAAAAAATAAATCGCCCACCGTGGGGCTCGAACCCACGACCACAAGGTTAAGAGCCTTGCGCTCTACCGACTGAGCTAGACGGGCTTGTTGATGATTAAACAGATATTCACCATTCATTGTATTATACGCAGGTGGTCACATTAACCCAGCAGTAACATTCGGACTGTTCTTGGCAAGGAAGTTGTCGTTGACAAGGGCACTGTTCTACATGGTGATGCAGTGCCTGGGTGCCATCTGTGGTGCTGGCGTGGTAAAAGGTTTCGAGGGCAAGACAAAGTACGGTCAGTACAATGGTGGTGCCAACTTTGTTAACTCTGGTTACACCAAAGGTGACGGACTCGGTGCTGAGATTGTTGGCACCTTCATCCTTGTCTACACTGTCTTCTCAGCCACGGATGCCAAGCGTAACGCCAGAGACTCCCACGTCCCTGTAAGCCACTATTTCCTCTCTCTCCTCAAACTTCACACAAAAATTGAAACTTTTCCATAAATTTATTGTGGGTTTTGATTTGGTTATTTCAATGATGAGCAAAACTGAGACTTCTCCATAAAAGAATAGCGGGTTTTTGAAATGGTCTGTGCAAATAGTGGACAAGTTGGTATGATAATGATGAACAAAGCTGAAATAGTGGGTTTTCGATTTGGTGCGTGAATGATGAAGAAAATTGAAACTTTTTGGTGAACTAATAATGGGTTTTGATTTTTGAATTTCTTAGATCTTGGCACCCTTACCAATTGGGTTCGCTGTGTTCTTGGTTCACTTGGCCACTATCCCCATCACCGGAACCGGCATCAACCCGGCTCGCAGTCTTGGTGCAGCCATCATCTTCAACAAAGATCTTGGCTGGGATGAACACGTAAGCCATCCTATCCTAATCTTAATCATACTCAATTTTTTAGAATTTTCAAGACTAAAAAATTGATCAAAGGGCAGAATAACAACCTTTTGATCTTTGGTCCTATTTGACACTGATGTTCCTATGTGCAGTGGATTTTCTGGGTGGGTCCATTCATCGGAGCCGCTCTTGCTGCTTTGTACCACCAAGTTGTGATCAGAGCCATTCCATTCAAGTCCAAGTGAATTATCAGATCACCCAACGGTTCGTGATGGTTGATTCCATGATCATCAAATCAAAATTTAAGCCAATTTGTGGGTTTCATGATGTTTTCCTCTCTTTTTCTTCTTGGTTTTCTGTATGTAAACAATGTAATATTATCATTGCGTAATATGGGCGAGTTCTCCTCTACTACTTAAGTTAAAAGAGGGACCCAGCTTATGTGTGTGGACCTTGATGCATGGCTGTGATTGTGTATTTCGTCAAAATCAACAATAACAGCGAAACCATTTTCTTCATCTTTTTAAATCTATGTATTTCCTCACTGTAATGTTTGTCAGTATATACGCCATTGTGAGGTGGGTGACGCTCTAGTATCACCTAACGTGAAGCCCGGGCTTTTTAATTCTACTGATCAATAATGCAAATCAAGTTGTCTAATCAAAATGCTTGATGACGATAATCCTGGAAAAAGTAGCCTGACTAGTTTAATGTAATCCAGGGGCGATTAGTACAACTGCTATTTTTCGTGCCATGTCAATGTACACATCATACCAAGAGAGAGATCTGACATAGTAACCGAAAAAATTGAATCAATGTGCTCGCCCCAACTTTTCCAATTCATAATAACACCCTAAAATCATTTTTTAGTTTCTCTGTAAAATAAGTGCTATTATTTATTATATTATAATAAATTAAAAAATTAATTTTTAATTTTAATATTTTAATATCACATGAAGACTAAATATTTTTCAATTTTTTCTGTGTGTTTACTTCGTGTGTGTAATTGTAAGTGAAGCAACAACATTTTTAGAGAAATTCAATCTCTTTCTCTCTCCTTTTTTTTTTTCAAGAGTTAATGCTCCTTTCACAATCAAAATCCATCGCATCCTTGCATGTAGTTACACCCACTTCATTTTTTACTATCTCACCCATCATGAGTTTGTATTATTTTAGTCGGGGTGCAGAGAATTTTGGTTGTGAGAGTGACATTATTTTTTCGTTTCAAAGTTTTTGTTTGTGTCTTTCCGATCTCAAATTTGGCCAATTCATATAATCGCAACGAAGAAAGTTTGCTATAAATCTTTTTTTTTTCCCTCTAAATAAGCGGACAGTCTTTAAAATTTATATTTTTCAGAAAATGTTGAATAGGTATGGTTCGAAAACGTCAAAAGGTATTGGCTTTGGGTTTGTTGGGTGGTCATGTTTGATCCTGCAGCTTTTCATGGCCTTTTCACAGGATTCGCCAGGAGGGCTTTTCGAGCAAAGTGTCCTACTATAAAAAACAAATTTTCAAATCACCATTCTGTTTAGATATAGAAAATTAGCCTATTTTTTAAGTTTGTTTTTTAAAATTTTACAAAATATAAAAAATATATTTAAATAATTAAAAATAGAAAATAAAATTCTTCATTTTCTAGTTTTTCATCTTTTAACTAATAACTAAATAGTAGCAAACAGTTTAAAACAATTTTTCATATTTTCTTTATAAAAAAAACTCCAATTTTCTAATAAAAATCATGCATTTTATAATTTATTATTTTTTTTAAAAAAATTATCTCATAGTTCAATCTTTACTAGAAACACTTTTTTTTTAAAAATCAAATACAACTTTTACCTTTTTTTTTATACCTAAATATTAATCTATCTATGCATGAAAACAAAAAATAATTTTTGTTAATAGATGCTTTGAGTATAATTTTTATTTTTCTGTATAAAAATAGAAAATATTTTTTTTCACAAAACAAAGAATACAAAACAGCAAATATTCTCTATAATTAAATATGACCCTAACTTTTCAAATTATTTCTCACAATACTTCTATTTTTATTTATCTATTTATTTATTTAAAAAACCAGTGCTTGAAAAATCAATGCAAAATCTCCCAA
>JANHAO010025716.1:0-11277 GCA_026873985.1 Saraca asoca
TAAAGAAAATGACAACTCATAAAATATAATTCACTCAATAATTAAAAATAATTAGACAAAGTGTCAAATTCTTTGTTTTGTTTTTAACCTTATTGTCATTTTTCAGTGGTACAAGTTTGGAGCTACTGTCCCAACTATGTCAATAACGTCAACTATCTTTATGGTAAAGTTTAGATAATGGTTGCTAACAAAACTGACCTTAGCGATAAAATTCAGAGAATGACACAAGCTTGGACTTCGATGCTATATTTTCAAACACTAGAAACTGAATTCATCGGAATCATGCTGCTGGCAATAAAGTCTAGAAAATGATTCCAAACTCACAGTGAAGGTGGAGTTAAGGAGAGGCAAAAGATGGATAATGTACACAATGCTTAGAGTGAGTTCTACTTTGTGTGTTATTATTTTTTTATTGTTATGCTCAAATATGTATTAAATATGAGTTTAACCAAAAGTTTATGTTATCAATTAGGCCCATAGTTTAACACAAGTTTAATGGGCCCTTTTGTGAATCCAGCCCAAATGGACGTGTGGGTTATTTCCTTAACTATTCAGCCCACGAGATAAACAGGCCAACCCACCAAGCTGACTGGTTGGGTTGGAGTGGAAATCTCTCTACAAAAATTTATGATTACCAATTTTAATTGTAAAAGAACAAACATTATTAATTAATATTTTGCTAAAAATATCACAACAAATTCTGTATATGTGTATCACTCTGCAAGGTACAAACCATCCATTTCAGTCACCGATTTAGTTAAAGCATTTAAGTCCCATTTTCAATCCTTAGTTTTAAGTTTAGTATAAGTTTAGTCAGACCGATTTTATTTCAAAGATATCATTAATAATTTGGAACTCCGACCTAAACCAGAATATTTGACATTAGAGTTAACCTCGAATATATTAATATTCATTTTGACTTGATTCTACTTCATCTTCTCTCACAAGTTCTGTTCGTTTTTACCAAATTACAAGTTGCAGAAATTCAAAATGCAAGCTACATAATTCATTGGCCTTTGCTTTCTCATTGGTGAAAAATAATTTAGTCCTCTTTATGAATGAGACTGGTAAGGACTAGAATTGATAGCCTTTAAAGTACACAAGCATAGACTTGAAGCACCGGAGGAGTGAGAGGATTAATATTAATTTCTAGTTATGTAATCTCCAATTCTCCTTTCTTGATTCTGCCTTGCTTTGTTGCTCTGTTCTTCTAAGCATGATTCATCTTAATAAATGTTCAGTGATAGAATTATAGAAAGCTAATACATTATTATATATAATTTTGGTTTATTTATTTATTTCTATTTGCTCAAGTATGCACTAATAATGATAGAGAATGACAGAGAACATGTGCTAACCTTTGCTTCTGCTCAAACAAACAAAAAAGTCTTATGAACGTGTGACATATTTTACAATATTTATTGTAAAGTGATACTTGAGGATAATTTAAACAAATATTCATTGTAAAGTCTTATGAACATGTGATACACTTTACAATGGATTAAGTAGCATTTTTACAAATGTACATCTCTTTCCTTCATCATACTCAAAGTAAGCATAAAATATTATATAAGTGGGGGTCCCAAATCTTGCCCTTATTCTTTTACGAGAAATTTGTATACACCTTTGTATATTATGAATTTTTCTTTGAATTTTATTAAGAATATGATTTATTGCCTTGAATTAAGAAGTACAGTAGACAATTAAGTAGAGAGATATGTAGAATGCAAATTGATAGTTGTGCAGCAAGAATTTAAATATAGGAACAGGAAAGTAAGGATTCAGACATAAGATTTTTAAAATGGTTTAACTTGAATTGAAATCATAATTTAAGTCTACTCCACTGGATTATTCCTCAACTAGAATGCCAATTTTATTACAGAATTATTAGGATTAAAATAGGTTCTTGAATTGCCAGTTCAAACTACAAGAATTACAATAAGCTCTTGCTAACTTAACAAAAATCACAAGAATTAAAATGGGTTCTTACTAACCTAAACAAGATTCTTATCAATCTAGAAATCTCAGCAACAAAACAAAGATGAAAAAGATTAAGGTAAAGTAATAAATACAATGCCAAAAGTTTGAGATAAAATCTGAAACAACTAATATAAATACAAGTCTTTCATTTGGTTTTAACAAATATCTTCCATTTCTAAATGGACAGCCTCTGATATGATGCACTTTATAATTGCAATAGAAATAGGTGATATAAGCAGGATTCCATCTCTTAAATTTCTTATAATGCTATTGCCTATATCTTGGACCAGTTCTATTATAAGAAACTTTTTGATTCTGTAGCATATCTTCTAATTTTTTTATTGAAGTAAAAAAACCCTTGTAATGTCTTTGTCAAAGTTTCAATCTCATATTTATAGAATTTGCACTATTCACATTCCTTTCCAACTAAGATAGTTAATTCAACATTTTCCTTTTATAAGTATTTAACCTTATGAATCAAAATTTCTTGCTCATACTTAGAGGTAGTTAATTATTTCTTAGTTTTAACTAAAGAATTATATAGTTTGACACATAAATCATCTAATTCTTCATCATCACTTTCTTCATCAAATTCTTTTTCAGATTTAGTATTAGATTCATCGTCATCAAAAAATAGCAAAGAATAAGTTTTTGCCAAATACCTCAAGGTTATCATTGTGTCTAGCCATAACGCATAGCAAGACATCATCTTCTGATTCTTTTTCATTAGCACTAGTATTAGCCTCTTCATCATCCCAAATAGCAAAATTCAATTTCTTGTAGGATGGTCTCTTCTTCCTTCTTTCATTCTCAAGTTGTTTCTTTAAGTAAACTGGGCAATCTGGCTTAGTGTGGCCAAGTTTTTTACATTCAAAGCAAGTAGGGACTGTACTGACTGAATTTCCTTACTCAATTTTATTGTGATTCCTTCTTTGTGAAGTTAATTTTCTCTTGTTTTTATTCTTCTTCTCTCTTAAGATTCTCTATAGTTTTTTACTCAGGAATGCCACATCTTCTTTGTCAATTGCATCTAAATCACTTTCAGATTCTTCTTCATTTGATTCTATAGCTTTAAGTGCTAGAGTCTTTTTCTTTTTGTCATCCCTATTCTTTTTGTATCTTCTCAATTCTAATTCATGCTCTCTCAGGTTTCCAAAGAGCTCTTGAACTGTAGGGATACCCATCTTCAATAACTCTTTAATTGCAATAACTTTAGGTTGCCACTCCTTAGTCAAATACCTTAGAATCTTATGAACAAGATCTACATTTTCAAACTTTCTAACAAGCAATATTAAATGGTTAGTAATTGCTCTGAATCTCTGGATTAAATCCATAGTTGACTCACTCTCCTTCATTTTAAACATTTCATATTGTGACATAAGGACATGCACCTTTGAAACCTTAACCAGTGAAGTGCCTACATGTGCAATCTTTAGTGTGTCCCAAATTTCCTTAGTAGTAGAATAGTTTGAAATCCTTTCATACTCATTAGGTGATAAGGAGTTTGAAATTATCCATTTTACTTTAGCAACAAGCAAGTGTCTTTTTCTTTCATCTTCTGTCTATAGTGATTTAGGTTTAAGCAATACATCACCATTAATTAATGTCCTGGGAGGTTTACAACCTTTGTCAACCAAATCCCACATGTCAACACCTATTACTTTAATAAAATCTTTTATCTTCTACTTCCAATAGGTATAGTGTTCCCCATTAAAATTAGGAGGTTTGTGCATTGGTGGACATTCAGGTAGTAAAAAGTAGTTTAAATCCATAATTTTCAAGAAAACGCAGGTGTATCAAGAGCTAAAGCTCTAATACCAACTGAGGGTCCTAGATAAAGATATAAAATTACAAATCTTGCCCTTATTCCTTTAGGGGAATTTGTATACACCTCTGTATATTATGAATTCTTCTTTGAATTTTATTAAGAATATGATTTATTGCCTTGGATCAAGAAGTATAGTAAACAATTAAGTAGTGAGATATGCATAATGCAAATTGATAGTGTGCAACAAGAATTTAAATATACGAATAGAAAAGCAAAGATTTAGACACAAGGTTTTTAAAATGATTCAACTTGAATGGAAATTGTAATTCGAGTCTACTCCACTGGATCATTCCTCAACCAAAAGACCACTTTTATTACAGAACTATCAGGATTAAAATAGGCTCCTAAATTGCCAGTTCAAACCACAAGACATGCAATAAGCTCTTGCTAACCTAAGAAAAATCACAAGAATTAAAACAGGCTCTTGCTAACCTAAACAAGAGCCCTATCAACATAGAAATCTCAACAACAAAATAAAGATGAAAAAGATTAAGATAAAGTAAGAAATACAATACTAAAAGTTTGACATGAAATCTCAAATAACTAATATGAATTTAGTAGAGGTTTGATTCAAAACTCTTTTGATTGATTGAGAAAAATAGTGAGATGAAAGCCAGTCTTGTTTTGCTCTATTTTCTTAAAGAATTTTGCACTTGAAGGAGAGAGAAAACTGTGAGATCTAATGAAAAACTAAAGACGATTAAGGATTTTATAACTGTTATAATCGACTGTAATAGAATAACTAACTTTTACTTTGTAAATCAATTCTTGAATTGATTCAAAGTGGTTACAACTAATGAATCGGTTTGATAATTAAATCATAACCTTTTGAGATCAGGTCTTGAATTGATTACTGAATCAATTCAGGTTAAATTTCCAGCCTTCGGTAAAAAGAATTTTTCAAAACTTTTCTTCACGAATCGATTCATAAATCGATTCTAGTATGCTTTTTCACAAGTTTATCAAGGAATCAATTCTTAAATCGATTCACAAGGTGTAAAATAGTTTTATAAAATTTACACTTGTGAAAAAAAAATCTTTAAAAACTTTGTTTGAAAAATATTTTTAAAATATGTTTAAGTGTTTTATTTATACCTCACTGTATTAGTTAAAAAAAAATCATTTGAATTCACTTATAAAAGATCTTATAAAAAATAAAATAATTCCTAAATCTAATTTCAGATTTCTTAAATCACATACTTTGAACCTGTAAATCAAATCAAAACACTAAAGTATATTATTAGATAGTAATGAAAATTAAAATTATTTTTCAATATCAAAACTAAGGAAAATGTGTAGGTAGAGTAACCTAGACCAACAATAATTAATAACCTTTTAAAGAGAAACTTAATTAAGAAAAGATAAAAAGAATACACAATTAGCTTTCTAAAATTATGGTGATATTTAATTTTCTTCCATTATCACCTTTTTTTTCCATTATTTCTAAATGAGACATAAATATAATAATATGTCTAAACAATAAATTCATCCTATTTAATGGACAAAAGTCCGTATTTCAAAAAACAGAGTGGCATAAGAAAAAAGCTAAAAATGAATATTTTCTATAAAATAAATTTAGCTCGTAGTAACCTTTCTTTTAAAAGTAATAAGAATAGACCATACAATTTTATGGAATTTCACTTCTCATAAAATGAGACAATACTAAGCTAGTTTCATTTTGAAAATAATATTTTGCAAACTAAGACCTTATAAAAGTAAAAGAGTACAAATTAGAGATGTTCAACCTACTTTACTTTCAATACAATCAGTGAATGCTCATCCACCTTAGAGTTTGGTACCTCTGCTCTTCATGGAGTTCATACACTATATTTAATTGAGGCATAATCTTGCAGAGTACGTCCTCTGCATGCTTGAAATATCACATCCTCCACTGCTTCTAAAAGACAATAGGAAAGATAATACTTCCTAAAACCCAATTCAACATTTAATAGGTTCCAATCAATTAAACTCTCATTATCAGAAGTTTTGAGTTAGTGGAGATCCACACAATCCTTCTTTACCTTTGAAAGAAGAAACTTCAAAGGACTGAATTTGAGTACCCATTGGGATCTTCCGACTTGATGATTAAAGGAATGATTTAAGAATGCAAAGAAAGATAGACTTGCAAGATCTACGGGAATTTCTTCACTCAAAAAGTTGTTTGGCAAGTCTAAGGACTCAAGATATTTTAGATTCCTTAAAGATGTAAGGATATGGCCATACAAAGCATTTTGTGACAAGTCAATAACAACGAGTGCTTTGAGATTCATAATCTCTTCTGGTATTGGCCCTTCAAAATGCTTGGATAAGGAATCTACAGAAACAAAGGCAATTAGAATTTTAACCAACTTCAATTGTTGACCTTTGTTCACAATAATGATTGAATCTTAATGAACAAAGAGATTCTCATAAGACATCTGAAAAATCATCATTGACCAAAGAGTGAGGTTGAATTGCTAAAATTGCACCAAACTTCATTGCAAAATCTTTGTCTATGGCCAAGAGAGAAGTTTTAAACTCCATAGGAGTATGCTTTTCATACATATCAAAATATATGTTGCCAAACTTTGACTCAGCTACATTTTGATTAAGCATCATTGCCTTCCGAGTTCTTAAAAAGGCCCCCGATAGTTTACTTCCAAAATGATTAGAGGCTAACTCAACAATTGAAAGCATCTCCCAATTACCAATGTTATTGAGACATTGAATTGACCCTTGTAGATTGTTTGACCACAAGATCAGAATGTGAAAAGTAGATATGTTCTTCAAGAAGCATGGAAATCTATCAATCAACATATTGTTGCCAAGGTTCAAGACTTGTATTTTCTGGCAATTTAGCAAAGATTTTGTAATAGCACCAACCAAGAGATTTTCATTAAGATTCGACATCCTTAGAGAGCATGAAGTCAAAAATGTACCACTGAGCTTGTTTCCTTCTAGATTCAGTACCCTTAAAATGTTATGATTTATCAAGCACTAGGGAATTGTACCATCATAACTATTATGGGAAAGATCAAGAACCTGAAGAACTGATGCATTGCAGAATGAATCATGAATCTTTTTGAATAATTGATTGCTTGAAAGTGAAAGCAAAAGTGTAAAATAGAGGTGATTGCCAATGTCAGGTGGAATAATAGATGCGAACTTATTGCTTGAGTAGTCCAAGTGGATGCTATATTTAGTGAAAATGGGAACGGAATCATTAAGTTGGTTGTAATGAAGGTCAAGGAGAAACAAATTTGATCTTAGATTCTGAAAGGTCCTTCCAAATTGGTTAGAAAATTGTTGGAAAGATTAAGCCAAACCAAAGACTCAATTTTGAAAGTCCAATTAGGTACTATACCTAAAATCTGAATGCTAGATAGATCAAGCTTGAGTAATTTGGATTGATTTATGAAGAAATTGGGGAAACCTCTTAACTTGCAAGAAGCCAGAACCAAATTTCTCATGTTTGAAAAGGATGACAAATCATGATCATCACAAAAAGTTGCATCAACTAGCAAGTTATTATGTGAAAGATCTATTGTCTCCAAAATTTTGAACCTCCGAATCATATCCAATTGCATTGTTCCATTCAACTTGTCTAAAGGTAGTTCAAGGATTCTAAGTCTTTTAAGAAGAAAGATTGCCTTAGGAATAGGCCCTTTTAAAATATTGCCACTCAAATCAATTATCTCTATCATGGATGAAAAAGCATTAGGAAATTCCTCTAATAGACCATCAAATTTATTAAAAGGAATCACTAGTCTTTGAAGGGACGGGAGTCTTAAAAGAGATGGGGGTATACTTCTTCAAAAGGATTTATCCCCTAAATCAATACTGACAAGATTTATAAGACCCTCCAAATGTGAAAATGAAACAAAACTACTTAATCCATTATGGAAGAGTGATAAATATGTAAGGTTCTTGGACATATTGAAAGAAGGAAGAGAACCTATGAAGTTATTGAGTGACAAGTCTACATGAACAAAATTGGGTATATTCTGAAATCAAACAAGGAAGACTTCTATTAAATTGGCAATTAGATAAATCTAGTGTAAACAATTGCCTCAAATTGCGAATAGAATCTAATAGTAGCGCCGAGAAATTGGTATCACTTATATTCAAGCTGCAAAGAGACGATCCATGACGAGGAAAGTTTGGTAAGTGGCCATGAAAGATCCAAATTATTTGATATGTCAAGGACCTGTAGTGGTTTTAATTTGAAAGATTCCCTTTGGAAACATTCCAGTTAAGTCATAACTACCATGTTGTAGAATGCTTAAATTGGAGAAAGTCGAAAAGAAGGTTGGGACAGGACTTGACATGTTTTTCTTGCTCAATCATATGATAAAGGGGGACTAAATCTTTGTAAAGGAAGGATCAATTGGTCTCGAGAGACCACAAGATGACATGCTCAAAATTTGTAAGTTTTGTAGTGAAGATAAAGCATGGCACCTCTCATTTGCCTTTGAAACTACCTTTACACCATCCAAATGCAATTCTATGATATTGGTGAGGTTTTGCAAAAGCATTGATAAATTTGATAGTTTAAGACTATGATGTGAGGTATATAAAGTAGACAAATCGACTATAACCAACCTCTTTAGATGAGGAATCTCAGTCGGAATCTGTCTCTCAAAGCGAACATTTGACAAGTTTAAAAACCTCAATTTCTTCAGCTCATGAATGCTTGAAGGAATCGCAAAATGGAAGTGTGAATATCGAATTTTGTCTAGGTCACTTTGAAAAAATAAAAAATATGAAAATATACCTTTCATCTTATTTTTCAATTTCTATCATTTTTTAAGAAAAATTGTTTAAATTGATAGTAATCCTATTTTATTTGGTTAGTTGTCATTTATTTCCATTTCATCTATATAAAAAATAAAATATTAAAAATATAAAAGAAATTATCATTAAATTTTGTTTGAATAAGATTAGTATGTTATCACTATGTTTTATCTTTTAATTATCTTTTAAAGAGAGCACAAAGCTTAAAAATAATTGTTATCATGAGAGGGTTCATCTTTCTTTGATTATATATAAGGAGGAGATTGGAGTTAAAAGATATCATAAATCATAGAGAAGAGAGATTAAGACATAGCAAGTGAGCATCGAGAAATCATGTAGAAGAGACCAAAAAAAAAACCATAGAAAGATGAGATCTAATAAAATTAGAGGGGAAAGAGAAAAGAAGAAAGAAAGAGTAAAAAAACAAAAAGAAATCATAGAGAAAAGATATAAGAAGTCATCAAGAAGAGAGATAAAAAAAATCATAAAAAATAATGAGGAAAGAAAATTGGAGAAAAGAAAAAAAAGGACAACACATGAAAAAATCAAAGAAAATGAAGAGATTTTTTTTATTTTCTAATTTTATTTATTTATTTTGCAAGGAAAAGTGGGGAGCGAAGAAGATAAAAATTATCCAAAAAAAAAAAACTCTATGATTATTTTTAGATCGTCATGAACATCGTCATAATTATCACGGGCTAAATTGTAAATCTTTAGTAGCCAATGTATGCATCTGCCATTTTTTTATCATATGAACTCATTCTTATCACAGCACCGAATACATTCATAGGAATTATTTCTTTGTTTCGTGTGGTTCTAGAAGATTTTTTTTATTATTATTTTTCTTCTTGATTTGCAATTTGTCAGTCTGTTTTTTAAATTACAATTGTTACTTTCCTTTATGGATGTATTATTCAATTTTGCTTTTAAATTTGCACATGAGTTAAAACATTGGGAATGTTACTAATTGGATTACAAGCGTGAATTCGTCAATAAGCATAAAGGTGACTTTCAAAAGCATAAAAGTAATTTTCTAAGAAATATATTATGCTATCATTGATTTCTATTATATATTTTACATTTGTTCTTTGAGATCCAATAAACATTATTATGTTATGTTAGGTGAGGGAGGACTTTCTTTAATATTTGGTATTTTACTGTTTCTTTTATTTTTTTTATTTGGAAATCCACTGATAAATCTTGATGAAGGCATACAACTTCAAGCGGATCATAAATTCTCTGGAGATTCTGTCATTAAATTTTTTGTTTATTTTTTATCATGAAATTAAATATAAATTGTAACATTAGTAGGTTTGGACTCCTTAACCAATGATAAGACAATAGACTATTCAGTCATCATATGTAATGGTCATCTCTGTTCTCTCTAGATTAAAAAATAGCACTCCTAAGTGATCAAGTTTTCTGACCCTTTTGTGGAAAAACCATATGATGTGTTTGGATTGCATACATATCTTTTAAAGACTGACATGTATATTTTAAGGATTAATGAAATATTTTTTGTCATAATATATTGTAAAATTATTTTCTCAGTAATCATCTTATTTAGTAAGTGTTATGGGCTGCCTAACACTTTCTCCATGCACAATTCGACTCTTGAGCCATCTTCTCTAATAAAAAATTTGCTTTATCTGATTTCATGGTTTTTAATTTTTCTTTCAAAAAAATTAGTAACAACTCCTATTTTTATTTATGAAAGTAGTCATTGTTTGTGTCACATGTTCTCAGGACATATTGTGATAATATGGCGACTTCATTGGGGATAGTTAGAAAGTCAAGTCAAAAAGATAATTATATAATATATTATGACTTAATATATCTTATTAATCCTTTAAATAGCAGTATATTGTTACATGCAGATATTTCTCACATGTTTTATTTCATTTTTAGTTTTATTTCTTTTTGGCTTTAATTATTCATATTATATTTATTGTGGGCTTGTTTGTTTATATTTATGAAAATTGATATGTACTCCCACATACAATGCACTTATACTTTACCTCATACATTTTTGGACCTTATAATTGGGTTTATGCGTAGCTATAGGCTAGTGGAGTCACGCAATGAGACATCGAGGGAGGGTATCCCTAATTGTTTTCATAAAGACTACAACTCAAACTATAGCTCATTTCATAAGTATAGGTGCAAAAGAATGTATTTATTCTTCCTTTCATTTATGGCTATGGAGTGGGATCCCTATACTTTTAATGTAGGGGCAGTTTGTTCTACTATAGGACATAGAACCACCTTGAAAATCATGCATTGATAGATAAGTCATAGAAACTTACGATTGAAGTTTAAAACCATACCTTACAAGATAGCTCTTTCCAAAACAATAGGATTCCACCAGAATAAGACATTGGGAGTATATACATTATTATCTTGTTATTTTGACATATTTATCTTCATATCATGCATGCATTATAATTTTCATATATCACCTTTGCTTCAATTTTTTTTCTATATCATGACACACACACACATACACACACAGACACACACACACAAACACATACATACATACATACATATATATATATATATATATATATTCCACCATTGCAATCACATGCGCATTTTTTAGTTATTTTTAATTTAGATTTTAGCATAATTTCTTATAACATATTATTTACATACAATCTAGTTTTCATTCACATCAATTTTTATAGCATGTAATT
>JANHAO010025717.1:0-11283 GCA_026873985.1 Saraca asoca
AAGTGGCTACACAAAGAAAAACCAGATTATGGTCCCTAGAAGATGACCATTTTCATGTGGCATGTTATTTTCCTTGTTATGTTCACTGGATTGTATGAATGGCATGTTTTAAGGACTGGATTGGTTGCTTTTAAAGAAATTACTAGGTGCTAGGATATTGATATCTCACTATGCATTTACCTTGAAACCAATTCTAGGTAGTCCAAGAAGCTCCTAAGAATAAAAGAAGGAGTATTAGACTGTTGTGTAGTTATTTAGAATGTTTTGTATCAGAATGTATTTGTTTGACATAGAAACTCAATTTTAGAACAATGTGTAAATGGGAATGATATGTTGTGTATTTCTGGTATAGCATGTAATTAAGGATGATATGTTAAGTGTAATAAGTATATATTCATTAGGTTCTGGTTTTTTGAAGTTCCAAGGGACTAATGTTATATGTGCTGTCCAATTTTCCCTGTTTTGACACTATTTTGTTTGGTGAGATGGAGGAATAAGTAAATGACTTCAGAAGGACTTGAAATTTGGCATACAAGGTCTCAACATGTTGTCCCTCAATTCTGGAAAATTTGGGAATTTTTAGAGGTGCACTCATGGGTCAAGTAAACCCAACCAGTGCTGCTATTCCCAAATTGACAGATTTGAGTTTTAAAGAGAACTTTCAAATTTGAGGGAGTAACTAGTAGATATTTGAGATAAAAATTTTATTGTAGGTTCATAACATGTGGAATTATATCTATAAAAAACTTTAGGAAATTATGGGTTGTTTTGATGCCTAAAAAAATGTAAAACAAAACAGGTACTCAGAATGAGACCAAAATAGGGCAGCCAAGAGAATGAGAAATGATGAGAGACCAAATGTGTGATTTTTGGTCTAAAATTTTTATGGCATGTCCTTGATATGTTGAGAATATCCCAGCCCAAATTTGAGAAAATTTAGTGATGATTTTCCTAGCTAACCAAAGCAATAGAAATCAATGATTTCTGGAAGAGTGCAAGCTGTACAGTTCCATAAATGGCTATGGTTTAGGGGCAATATCAAAAATTTTGGGCTGAGATTGGTCTCATAAAAAGAAGAGATATAGAGGTATCGTTCTGGAGAATTTAAGAATTTTTGGACATCACTAGTTAATTTTCCATCTTGGCAGATTTACGGTGCAAGATAAAGGGGCTTAGGGACTAGTATGCTGACTTGAAGTTTTTATGGGAAAATTTTAGAGGAAAATTGAATTACAACTGAATGGAATATTTATAACAATCCAGAATTTAGAGCAAGTATTTTCTTATGTTCGGTCCTTTTTCCCTTGTAAATGAATTGGATAATTATAGCATTAGTAGAGATCTTACACAGGTCACCTCACAGTGATTCATGTCAATCACACTTTTGGATTTTGGGATGTGATAGGAATTTTATTTCTAACCATCTTACTCATATTTCTAAGGGATTCATATCATGACTAGCTTCATTGGAGTTATTCATCCCTGGGATGAATCATTCGAGTAGCAACCAAAGCCCTAATCCTAGACACTTTTAGAGCTTTGAGCTATTTTTAAGCTCTTCAAAAGTAAGGAAACATACCCTAATTCTTCTATTTCAATTGCAAAAAGAATTCTTTTGTGAATTCAAGTTGTTACTCGCAAACCTTACCCCAATTCATGGAGAAAAAAATTAGATTGCATGATTCAATCCCTAAAATTATAGATTGAAATTGACCTTGAACTGAGCTTTTAAACTTGTTCAAGCTTTCAAGGTTGTAGTAAAAAATCCTAGTGCATTTTGGACAGTAAACCCTAATGTTTTGAAAATTTCTCTTTCAAGAAATCAAGAATTTGGGGAAGCCCAATGCATCATCTTGAATAGACTTTGGGAACTTCAGGTGCCAACAAGACTAAGGTCAAAAGCTTGATCTAAGGTAAGTAAATTGCTCACTTTCTTATTGGTTGTATAGTACATTACTTGATAGTAATTAGAAGAAAACTTAGCTAATTTGGTTGTGGGATTGCTATTACCTTAAAATTTTTAATTATATGTCATAGCTTCTTAAACTTCTATTATGCTATGAGTTTTACTAGTTTATCAATGTAAGGCCATTCCTTTGAATTTTTGGATGGTTGGAATAGGTGACTCTATTCCAAGTGAGCCATGAGGTTTCCTTGAATCAAGGTATTAAGTTGGCTAGAGTTTTATTAGGAAAGTAAGATGAACCATTTGTCTAATGAGTTCAAGTGGATTGGATATTCTTTTGCCATTGCACAAGAACTTAAAGTTTACATTCCATCAAGAAATGTAGTAGGACCTCACATTTAAGTGAGTTAAAATTAGGTTACCACTATACTCCATTTGGGTTGTGAGTTCCATTAGACTAGATCCATGGATCTTATTATATCTGATTTAGTAAGTGATTGGGAAAAATTTGGAGTATGTGAGTAAATTGCTCACCATTTTCTTTGCATTTATGTGATCCACTATCTAGTATGAGTTAATGTCGATCCAAGTATATTTTATTGTATAAATTTGATTTAGCAAATGTAAATGGAAGAATAGAATGTAAATATGTTATATAAATTGATTGAATGTGGAATGTGAGCAAATGTTGAATTGTGATTAGCACGAGATGTTGGAAATGAATAAAAGTGGGAATGGGATTGTTTGGATGATTGAAATTATCTTACATGAGTTGGTTAAATATCAGAGAAGAGCGAATATTAAATCTATGTATATTGTGCAAAGTAAATGTTAGAGTAACTAAATAAATAGCTCACCTTTCTTATGAGTGTCTAATGTGCTACACTATTATAGTTAGATGTTAATTTAAGTTTATATTGTTTTATGACTTTGAATTGATTGAAGTTAAGTGAATTTACTTAATGGAATGGTATTATAGATAGAAAGTGTATTTCACAAATTGATATGTATTGTGAACATTAGGAAAGTGGCAAGTTGATAATAATGGTATTGTTTGTATTAGACGTGCAATGAGTAAGTGTAGATTTAAGAACATTTTACTTGGTGATTTTGACTAGTTAAGATGAATGAATGAGTAAGATAGACTTGTGACTATGTCGGTTGATTGGGATTTAGCAATGAGAAAAAGGGTTGAAGCATGAGAGGCTAGGATGTGTTCCATGAGTGGGGATGCATGACATTGTAATCTATAAGTGTAGAAAGTTGAAGCCAATGTAAAGGCTATAATTAAAGCTATTTATGTACGAGTGAATTGACTTTTTGAATATGTAACTTCTATTGAAATTGGTCACGTGCCTTTAGCACTATTGTTATTTAAATGTGGATTGCTTATTGTGAATGTACAACTACGAAAATTGTATAGTTACTTGAATTGTGTGGATCAAGGATTGTCTTTGAACATAAGATTAAATAGTGTAGGTAGATTTTCCCAAATATTTTGAAGACTTGTATGTTTGTGATGATTGACTTATGTTTGAATTGGAAATTGAATTCTTGATCATGATCCATTGGGTAACTTACCTCATGCAATAGAAATTGAATATGATATAGCTATGAAATTGTTGGAGTGATAAGGGGAGGAAAACTAGTGGAGAGATAAGGAGAATAAAGAATTGGAATTTGACATTGAAACCAAAATTGAATTTGAAATTGCAAATGGCAAGTTGCCTAAAGGATTAAACTTATGAGTTCAACTCCAATTTATGATGGTGTGTTTTATGTTGCTTCGTGATTGCCATTGGGCTTGTCCATACGTCTTTTGTTGAATAACTTAGAATCATTATGGCTTTTTCTTAGTAACTAGGTAGAATTGTTAGTGTTAGTGTACTTGTACATGAAATGGATGGTTTTTCTTTTTTGAGAAGAAGTGTAAAAAATGCAATTAAGTGTTAGTATAATATGAACCCTTAGTGCTTTGTAAATAATTGGATGGAATGCTAGGTTTTATTTGATCCATTTTCCTTCATGTATGGAAAAGTTATTTGTACGTTCGGGAAAAATGGCCAATTAATGTTAATTAATGTTACTATCTTAGAATGATTGTGTAATGAGAAATATATAATTGCAACTTTCAAAGTTGGTAGTTGTATTTTATAGTATACAACAACAAAAGGGGGGTATTAACTATGTTGCTATGTGAGTGATCTACTTATTGGGTTTTTTTTTGAAATCATTATGTTTTTCTTTTAAAAATATTTTGGGTTGCATGATTTCCATTACCATGTAGACTATCTCAGCGGAGGTTGAAGACATAATATCTTGGAAAATTGTGTTGGCAGTTATTGCATTGGTTGAGTCAGCGTATATGTGTGCACAATAGTTGTATGTTGTTTCATATTGTTAGGTATTGTAAATACAAGTTAATTTTAAAGGCATGTGATCGTAGCAAACATTTGAGAAACAGAGTAAACTTCGTTGGCTTTTTGTAAAAATATTTCTTGAAACAAATGAAAATACAAGTGTTTTTGAGAAATTTCCATTTGCTATTCACATTAAAGCTTGTATAGAAAAAATGTATTGTGAGTTTATGTGTTAGGCTTGTATGAGGACACATACCATATCTTCCTATGATGGTTGCACTCCTAAGTTGGGGCGTGACACTATGAATTCATACATCATTATGTCATGTTTTGAATCATGAAAAGGAATGGATTGCTCCCCCTCAAAATGTGCTTCTTTTCCATTCAAATTAGTCTGCTCCTCATCAGTTGGTGCTTCTTTCTCAAGAACATCAACTTGATCTTTCTAAACTTGGATTGCAAGACATTGGAATGAAGTATTGGTGAGGTTAGGTGCTAATTAAGTTTGGTTTGTGATTGGTTGAGGGGGTTAAATCATGCTGTGCTTGCTGGGAATAAGGCTTATCGATAAGATCAATGACTGCATTTTCTTTTTGCTTCCGTTGCTTGCTTTTTGGAGGTGGAGCAACTCCACTTTGAAGTCTTGATGAATGCCTTAAGCCAAAAACATCTCTAGCACTTTTACTCATTCTTGAAAGAATTTTTGTATACTCTTTTAGCTTTCTTTCTCTTTCTTCATCAAATTTTTCTTTGCCTTTGTTAAGGTCTTAAAAATTCCTAGATGTTTTTGGGATAGGCATTTCAAAGAATGAAATTTCCCTTAGCTTTTGAGTAAGAGGAGTAGGATTAGCATCTTGAGTGTGACCAGAATCACTTAAGGCCTTTTCAAAATTATCAAGATCACTAGAGCTTGAATATGCTTGCTTGCTTTTTTTTTTTTGTGTGAAGTAATATGTTGGGATTCAAAATCAAAGAGCAACTTTCTTTGAACACCATGTTTCTTTGATGAGTAGTCTTTAGGATCAATCACTTTCCTTTTCTTGAAATAGGCTTTGAGCATTTTCTTTGGTGAATTTGATTCCTTCTAACCAAGTAACATTCAAGGCATTTCCAAAGATCACTAACATTCCTTCTTCTTTACTCAAGTCACCATCAAAATATTTGTAGGTTTTGGTAATGAACAAACCTTAAGGCAGATGTGTATGGTTATTGTTTCTCACATGAATAAGATGAGATTCAATTTGAAACCATTTCAATAGCCCTCAAAATAAACAATTTAAATCCATTAACACTACCAATAGAGCCACCCTTTGGATAAAAAAATTTGTAAATAATGTAGTAGAGTACCTTTCTATCTTAGTTGAGCATTGAATGTTTGATGTGAAAGGAAGAGCTTTGGCCATTGGAGATAACTTTGGTCCATTCATCAACATTGTAAGCATCAACATTGAACTTGCCTTTCTTCGATATCACACAATGGCCATCATTTGAAATTTTCAAAATTTTGTTGAGTAACTCCACCGTGAGTGTGATTTCTCTTCCATTCACAAAAATCACAACACTTGAATCAGTTTTCTTTAGATTGATGTTGGCATAAAACAACCAAGTATACTAATTGTACAGTTCATCATCAAGCTTGAGCAATTTTTCCCATCCTTACTTTCTCAGTCAAGCAACACACTTGAGTTGCTCTTACTCAAAAGAATCCAAATCAATAATACATAGAGTCACACATTTTCTCTTGGAGAATTGGTAAGTGGATTGGGCTTTTGCTTTAGGGTTTCTAAAGAATAGGTTGGAAAATGAGAGTATTTTAGTTGGGAAAGCTATGGGTGAGTGATTGAGTGTGGTCCAAATGGGTTTGAGCGCATGGGTTTTATAAAGAGAGGTTAGGGTTTGATGTGAGGGTAAAAGGGATGGAATGGAATTTTGAGAGGGTTTCTTTTGGTGAGATGAATTTGGATAAAAGTGTAGCACAAACCAATGAAAGTAAAAAGAAAATTACAAATTGAATTAGTGAAAACAGAGGAGCAATGGTTTGGAGGCTGAAAATAGCAAACAAAAGATGGAGAAGATGATGAACATGGGTCTTCTTTTTTGTTTTTGAAAAACTTTCACTAAAGTAGTAATGGAGCTTTTGAAAATAAGACAAAAGCTGGAATTTTCAAAAGTGAAAGATTTTGAAACCAGTTTTGCATTACAATTGTAAAATGGTTTTGGTTTTAAGAAAACTAACCCATTTTCAAAAAACAAGATAGTTTTGAAAAGGACTAGTTTGGTTTTAAATAAAAAAATTGTAAAATAGTTTAAGAACCAAAAGTGATTGACCCATTTTGAAAATAAAGAAAATTTTTGAAAAGTAAACTTAGATTATAATTAATAGGTATATCTATGAAAGAAGGTTTATAGATAAGAAAAAAAATTATAGTCAATTTCTTTCATAAATTGGAATAAATTATTTTCCAAAACCTTTGTAATAATAAGTAAGAAAATAAATAATAAGTAAAATATTATTTCAAAACAAATTTGAATAGCAAAACAAGTTTGTAAAAGAAAGGAAAAAGTTTATTTTCCAAAATAGAATAGTGATATAAGCTTTTAAACATTAAAGAGTAAAACTTTGAGAAAAAGAAAAAGAATTCAAATAAAGCAAATTTAGAAGAGCTAAGGTTTTGAGAAACAAAAAGAGATTTGAAATAAAGAAAATTTAGAAGAGCTAAGGTTTAAAACACATTTTCACTGTGCACACATGGGAGATAGGGAATGCTGGTTTGAGAATTAATTGCATATGATAAGCGTTAGTTGGGAGAGAGAAATTTGTGACTATGCTGTTGATCTTTCAACTTCTATACCCATGTAGTCATTCTTTCTGGAAAGAGCAAGGAGCTTACTCTTTTATCATATTTTCACATTTTTCAGTTTTTGAAGAGAAAGATTTTTATGCATGAAATGTATGTAATGCATGACATAAGATAGACATATAAAAGTTTAAAAATCACAAGGAAATATTTTTAAACCATAATTAATTGAGATTAATTATTCCAAATTCTTTTTTAATAAAACAAAATCAATCTTCTTTAAGGGGTTTTGTAAAAATATTAGCAAGTTAGTTTTCTATATATATAAAATTAAGCTCAATATCCTCTCTATGAATATGATCTCTTATAAAATGATGTTTAATCTCAATATGTTTAGTTTTAGAATGTTGAATAGGATTTTTAGTCAAATTAATAGCACTTGTATTATTATCAAATATAGGGATGTGTTCAAAATTCAAACCATAATCACCGGGTTGTTGTTTCATCCATAATGCTTGAGCACAACAACTTTTAACTGCCATATATTCAACTTCAGTTATGGAAAGAGCAACTAAAACTTACTTTTTAGTATGCCATGAAACAAGGCATTGGCCTAGGAAGTGACTTATGCCACTAGTGCTTTTTCTATTAAGTTTACAGCCTATATAGTCCACATTTGAGTATCCAATAAGATCAAAACATTCAATTTTAGGATACCAAAATCAAGATCTTTTAGTCCAAGTAAGTATATAAAAATTCTTTTGATAGCAACTAGATGAGATTCTTTAGGATTAGATTGATATCTTACACACAAGCTTACACTAAACATAATATCTGGTCTACTTATGATTAAGTAAAGGAGTGAGCTAATCATACTTCTATACCACTTCTCATCTACCTTCTTACCATTTTTATCTTTGTCAAGTTTAGCGGATGGACTTAAAGGAGTGCCAAGGACTTTTGGATTTTCCATCCCAAATCTATTCAAGAGATCTTTAGTATACTTGACTTGATTTAGAAAGATACCATCTTTGGTTTGTTTTACTTGAGAACCAAGAAAAAATGTTAGCTCTCCCATCATGCTCATTTCATATTTTCCTTTCATAAGATTGGAAAATTCCTTGCACAAGAGCTCATTAGTAGATCAAAATATATTATCATCAACATATATTTGCACAATCAAAATATCATGCTCAATGTTTTAAATGAAAAGATTAATATATACTTTACCTCTTGTGAAACCATTTTCAATAAGAAATTTGGTTAGTCTTTCATACCAAGCTCTAGGAGCTTGCTTAAGACCATACATAGCCTTAGTAAGTTTGGAAAGATGATTAGGTTTTTCAAGGTTTTTAAATCTAAGATGTTGTTTCCCATAAGATTCCTCATTTAAGAAATTATTCAATAAAACACTTTTAACATCCATTTGATATAGTTAAAAATTCTTGAATGATGCAAAAGCAAGTAGCATTCTAGTAGATTCAAGTTTAGCAATAGGATCATAAGTTTTATCATGATCATTACCTTACTGTCAATTGTAACCTTATGCTACCAACCTTGCTTTGTTTCTTACCATTTTTTTGGATTCATCAAGCTTGTTTCAAAAGACTCACTTTGTGCTAATGATTGGATGGTCCTGTGGTTTAGGCACAAGCTTCCACACTTTATTCTTTTCATATTGAGCATGTTTCTCTTGCATGGCTTAGATGCAACTTTCATCATTCAAGGTTTCATTGACAATTTTCAGTTCAATGTGAGAGAGAAGAGATAAATCATTGTTGTTCTTATGGCTTGAGGATCTAGCTTGTATTCCTTGAGATGGATCACAAATGATGTACTCCATTGGGTAGCTAGCATGTGTGTCCATTCTCTTGGAAGATTTTGATGCAACCTTCTACACTACAAGAAAAATGCAAAATTTTGATGTTTAAAATTGTTGGAAATCCATTAGAAACAGATGATTTCTAATGGATAAAGGTGTTGGAAAAACACTAGTTAGAAATATTTTTGATATTTGTAAACATAAAAAATTTTCGATGTCATTTTTGATGCTTATATAAGTCAGAAAATATGTGATGTGCCAATGCCACATAGAATTCTCAATGCCCACAGATGACGAAAATACATGATGACATGACATGCATATCTATCAATTCTAACATTTAGGGATGTTAGAAATGATGGCATGGTATTATACATCATAGTTTTCGATGCTTAGTGACATAAAAAAATTGGATGACATGGCAAAGCCACGCCATTGATTTTAAGTTTTTCTGATGTTTATAGATGTTAGAAATAATAATGTGGCATGCCATGTCTTGATATCTAGCATGATATCTAGCATACATTTATATTGGAAAGAACATAAGAAATATTCATGTATAGTGCCACATCATTTTTTTAATGTCCTTCTACATCAAAATGGACATAAGAAATAATGATGTTGATTGCCATATCAATATTTTTAATGTCTTTATACATTGGAAAGGATGTCAAAACTATGATGTGATAGAAAAAGATTATTTTAATTAAAAGTCCTCTGCACATGACCAAATAATAATAACAACAACAACATCTCATTTGTAAAAATTCCACAATACTAACCTAACCAAATTATTGCATTCAACATTTAAAATGTTTCAAATATTCTTGAAGTTATAAAATGCCACAATGACTCATGAAAAATGCCCTAAAATTTCCTCATCCTTTTCTTCCTCTTTAGCAGCATCTTCAAATGTAGGGATTTGAACTTGTGGCTGAGTCTGTGTTGGAACTCTAGGATAATGTGGTTATACACTTGAATGTGGCAACTACATCTAAGAATATGATGGAGTCGACTGTTGTCTTGGAGAAGGCTGCATCTATGGATAATAATATGGAGGAGGTATTTGTGGAGGTGGAGGAGCCACTTGGGATGGTGGATAAGGCATTTGAGGTGGCGTCCATGGTGCATAAGGCATAGAAGGCTATTGCATTAGTGATGGCTAGAAAAGTCCAAAATGTTGCATTAAGTAATTCACACTTTCCTACAAAGCATCCATCTTCTTTTTCATCTTAATTTGTCTCTGTGAAGAAGAAGAGCCTTTGGTGTGATGCATTACTGACCACATCATGTGTGCCTATGATCCTTTCCCATAAACTTGACCCCTTTTTTTCTCCTACAACCTACCTCTACAATTGAGTATCAGATGACATAGAGATTACATTGTCTAGTTCACCACTACTCCTTTCTATTGGATAACAATCTCTATAAGATTATGTTTTCATCAGGCTCAAAAGTATAACACTGATAACCTACTCCAATGGTAGTTGATGCTATTTGAGTTGAAGTAAAATGGAAGGTAAATAGGTGAGGTCATTGGTGAGAAGGCTGAGAGAGAGGCCCCATAGGAGAATGCTATAGAGGAGACAACATACCACAAAGAGACTGCATGGGAGGCACCGTACTAGAAGTAGGGGACTAGGTGGGAGGGGCCATGCTAATAGGGGATTGGTGGGAGCTATCATAGTAGGAGGGGACTGGGTAGGTGACACTATACTAGGAAGGGGTGGGTGGGGAGGCACCAAACTAGGAGTAGGAATAAACATGTAAGCTGAGAAGGATTTGCCATCAGATGGCAACCTAGCTGGGGTGACTCTAATATGGATAATAGGGTTGAAAGATTCCTTTTTGACTTTGGTTTCACCTTTTCTTCATGTCATGTATATCAAATAAAATTAATATAAATAAATAAGCATGTAAAAAAATATAGATATACATAAAGCATAAAAAATGCAAGCAAATATGACATAAATGCATTCAGTTAAATATGCAACCTATCAATCAGAATCAATGTAATTTATTTGACCAGCTTCGTTACTATTTTGTATTGAATCATTGATGCGCGGTTGTCGACATCGATCAAATTAGAAATTTATAAAATCGAGTTACCTAACTACTTATAGTATATGGCAACACCGGGTCGAACCCAAAGACCATTTGTGGATGATATCAATCAATTAGGAGCTAGAAATAAGGGGGGTTGGTAGAATCTAAGCTAACAAAAACTACAGTAACATGTAACTACATGCAGAAATGAAAATGCAAATAGATAAACCAACTAGCCAAGGGAATCAACTTGAGATTAATACATCCTTGATCACTAAATGTTCATCCAATTGTTGAAAATCATAACAAGAAGCCTTGGAATGATTAATGAATCTATCCTAAGTAGTCAAG